>JAAGKR010001470.1:0-121575 GCA_011419295.1 Clarias macrocephalus
TCAGCATTCTTGCACTAGAAAAATGGCATCACTGGTAATAGGAATAAACACCATCACCAGGTGGATCCAGAAAAAGCAATGTGGATGCTACTGTACCAGGATCAATAGATCAATTGAGCTATTGAAAGGCAACAATTACTAATTAAACAGACATGGTTTATGCTTGATTGGAATGAAAGACTGCACCCACATTGCCCTTCCTGGATCCATTTTGACATT
Source organism: Clarias macrocephalus (assembly GCA_011419295.1). Lineage (NCBI taxonomy): Eukaryota > Metazoa > Chordata > Actinopteri > Siluriformes > Clariidae > Clarias > Clarias macrocephalus. The sequence continues at coordinate 220 of JAAGKR010001470.1, forward strand.
CCTGATTTATACTGATCACAAAAAAAAAAAAAAAATAGAATATCTGAAAACCACCAACAGATTGAACTCCGGTTAGGAATGAAGCTGAAGTAAGAGTTTCTCTTTGTAAAGTTATGAAGAACTAAACCAGTTAAACCCACAATAAGAATGGTTTGTGTTACAATATCTGAAGTCATTCGTTAAAGGGAGTTCATCACATAATTAGCCAATATACTTTTTAAAAACCTGCACACAATTATTATGCCCCTTAACTGCCAGATTGGGAAAATATCAGCCATGATGGTATTAAATATCTAAAGATCACTTGGAAAATAAGATGGACACCAACGATTTTTACATAAGTCAAAGTTTATACACGTACTTGTTGTGAATATTATTAACAGCTCTCTCTCTCTCTCTCTCTCTCTCTCTCTCTCTCTCTCTCTCTCTCTCTCTCTCTCTCTCTCTCTCTCTTTCTTACGTGCACCACACACACACACACACACACACACACACACCTGAATCTCTCTTGTCCACTCGTTCATCTCACTCTTTATAACGAAACATTAATTAGACATATTCTCATCAAGTGCGTGATCCATGCCACTTATTTGATCATCATTTTCCATTGGTGTATGTAAATGAACAGCTGTAGGTCACAGGAAAAGGAAGCAACTGGTTTAAAATATTGGCATCATTTTCAGGCAGAAAAGACTGAAGATAAGGTAGAAGGAAGATTTGAATGAATGATGAAATACAGAAGGAGAAGCAAGTAGGCAGGGGAGACCAGATGGGAGAGAGAAAGAGAGAGAGAGAGAAGAGAGAGAGGAAAAAACAGGTGGAGACAGTAAGATGATCCTGTGAGTTCCAGTTGGACCTCATGGTGTAATTTTATTCTCTGTTCATACACATTCCAGTGCATTAACTGACCATTTCACTAAAATAGCATTTAGTAAAATATTAAAATAGCATTTTAGATGTCGAAAAAAAACCCTCGGTAATCAAGATGCATACTATGATTGAAAAAAAAAGTGTGCAACCCACAGTGCCACAATCCACCAATCAGACTTCTCTTGTAGAGTGGCCAGAAAAAAGTCTTTTAATCAAAGGCAGTTTGATCTTAATAGCCTTGTATACAGTACTGTAGTTTAATTTTCTGTTTGGAATAGAAATAACCTTTAATCAAATTTTAGTTAATCTTCATTTGCACACTGCTGGGCTATAAATTAAAGTGAAAGAACGTTTATTCTGTCATACCAGGCTCTTTGGTTATTGTACCTGTACTCATCTCGGACCGCTACTGAGTACAAAATTATTTAAAAAAAATTTTAATTACTTATTTTCCCCCCTTTTATTTTATTGCTTTTTTATTATCACGACAGTTTTGGAACACATGAGACAAACGAGTTTAAAACTTCCTACAGGAAGAATAATTATATATTGATCTTTTCATTCAATTTTGAAGGTTCGGTTTTCATAGTCTACGTTCCTTTTTTGGAGCCATTCTGTGTTGCGCTTTTGCTTCTGTTTCTTTCACACACTTTGTCCATACATGGTAAACTATCATGTTGATTGGCATTGTTGAGTGACACATACAGTATAGCCATGCCCACCTTGAGGGAAAATAGCACAAGATTACTTTTATATTTATTATTCTTGTTTATAAGAAAAGCATCAAGGTCCAGATGGAACTGTCATTTGGTCCGGTGATGCCTGCTATAGTCAAACAACATCATGCTGTGGGGATGTTTTTCTGCAACTGGCATCAGAAGACTAAACAAAATATATGCAAATGGAGGCAGAAAAAAATCTATACTAAGTGAAAACCTTTTCCAGAGTCCTCTGGATCTCATATGTCCCAAAGCATACCACAGAGAAAACATAACATTGGCTCTAGAACAAAACTGTGAAAGTGCCCCAGCCAGAGTCTGGACCTGTAATCATTAAAGCATCTCCTGCTGGACCTTGAACAATTCTGGGGAAAAATGGTAAAAAATATGAAAGGATGGCCGAGCAGGTACGGTGGCCTTGCCATGAATGGAGCCAGAGTGTCTCATACCATTTGAGGTGGCAGAGTGAGTGATGATGGACTGCTTGCTCTGAGCTCAACAAAGAGGAAAAAGCAGGAGGGATGAGACAGCCAGCGAACATGCGAGAGATGGTAAACGCTAGTGATAGGTCGTTCATGAACTATTCGTTCTTTTTGAACAAGTCTCAGACTCAGAAGACTCAAACGTGACTCAGAAGAACGAGTAGTCTCAGAGTGATTCATTCATTTTCTACTGGTCGTGCATGTGCAAAGCATTGCAAAACCTCTGTAGGTTATGTAAAGGAAACAGAAATGAGCAAAAATGCTCCTCTACAATGGTCGTCAAGAGCTAAAGATACCAACCCTCTGCGTTTTCTCTCCATGCAGGACTCGTTCTCTGTGGTTTACAGGTTCTGCACACAACATGGGAATGACATCACGGCCTGTACTCGCCAGCAGGGGTGAGCACCAAGCTGAGGGGGGGGATGTTATGGCGACGGGCCACTCACTGTTGGTGCTTCTCGCTCACAAACTGTGTACACCATGTAGGGTGTGCCAACTGCGGAGTGCGCCTAACAACGAAACGGGCCGATGAAACTCATCCAATGGGCTGGAGGCTCATCAACACTCACAAATTCCAGTGTCTGTAAAGCCTTTAAAAAGGCCCAGTTGCTTTCACACGCTGAGTAGACAGTACTTGAACTTGACCGTAAACGTGTCTCCTGAGTCCTTCTCATCTAGGAAAAAGCTGCTGGCCACCTGCTCTCGCTCACGCTCTGCTGTCACTGAATACATCGCACCACTGGTTTCACCTGCTTTTAACAAACCTACACCGCTCCTACTGAGCTTCAGCCCACAGAACCACGACATTCACAAAGACGGCTCTCGAGACGGCTTTTAGTCAGTGAAGAACTTCATACTTTTGTTTGCTTAAGAAAGTGTTCAATAAAAAGACCTGTTGTTGACCTCTGCATCCCATGTGTGCCAGACCCATTACAGTATAGGATCATGAGAAACAGGGATTTTAATTAATTTTATCATGAATGCATAACCTATCATAGTGTGGAAATCTTGCAAGAACCAGTCACCAAGTTGACCACCAGAGGAAGCTGAGCTTGAGGTGCTGCTCTGTCATCCTCCCATCTAGGACACACTGGTTGGGCCAACCCACCTTCGGATTTGCCAGCCAATGCTGATTTATGCAGGTTAACCAGAAGTAAATAAATCCAACAATAAAATAAATCAAATATCATTAACCAAAACAAACAGGAGCAATAACTAGACTGTAAGCTTAGATGCGCTTGACGGATGGTGGATTAAAATACTCTTTTTCTCATTATTCTACACACAATGATACACAACATGGGATTCATTACAACATAACAAAGACAACATAACCGGAAAAAATGGATATATCATACATTCATAGTTCAACACATAATAAATGTGACCAATGATAGGTGACCAGTGGTGCATGTATGGAGTTGCAGTCCAGCACCACCTTGCCAAATTTGGAAATTTACCAAACCCTGTGTAAAAATTATATTCACAGTGAATAAATAAATAGCACTCAATAAAGAGTTGAGAATACCCCCTGGATGGAATGCCAGTTCATCACAGGGGACTGTGCACTGACACCTTCACTTCCTCATTAACAACTAGGGGCAATTTTTCTTAGTCAATTAATCCAGATTTTTTTTTTTTATGTTGAAGAAAATTAAATCCAGTTTGACCCAGAGGCAACCCAAGCACACCTTAAAAGAAAATACAAAATACATGAACAAAAGTACATGAACGTAATACGAAAAGGGTCCAGGCTCAGGATCAAACCAGGGGCTCCGGAGATGTAAGAGAGTAATTGTTTTCCTCCCAAAACACATGTTTTTTTCACCCCTTCTGATGCCTTTTAATAATTTCAAAAATTAAACAAACCAAAAACATTTTTAAGAATTGCCTGAGTGACAAAGGTCTGCCCAATTTTATTCGATTGTTCCTTGCAAAAAATACTCTAAAGCTATCCAGTTGCTACGGGATATCCTGTGCATAGCCCATTTTAGGTAAATACAGAGGTTTTTGATGTAAAGATTTAGGAAAATTTAGTTGTGGGCATATTCTTGAGCATATTCTTCTGAAACCATTCTTGACTTACTATACATTTGTGCTTTTGATTGTTATAGTGCTGGAAGGAGATTTTTTTTTTCATCTTTAGCTGTGCAACAGAGGCCTGCCGTTTTTGTGCCAATATATCCATGATTCACTATGTCTAGACTAGAGCCTCAGTCCCAGCACAACAGAAGCATCTCTATAGCATTCTGCTGCCGACACCATGCTTCCATATAAGTGGTACCGTCCTTTGGGTTATAAGCTGCCTTGTTTTGGGGTCTTAAAGTTCTACCTTGGTGCCATCAGACCATAGAACATTCAGCAACATGCTTGGAGGTGATTTAGGTAGGTTTGTTGATAATGGCCTTCATGGTGTTCCATGGTACATCTATTGTTTTTGAAATTCTTTTATACACCTCTCATGATCGATGTACCTGACCTTTTAGTAGTGAAATCCCTTACATGCTTTGTAAGCTCTTCTGTAGGCCATGCCTTCAGCAGTTGCATTAAACAAGTCTAAGCAGGGCAGGAGACCAATAACTTCTCTTGAAAATGCAGCATTAACCAAGAAAAGCATCAGAACGACTCAACACTTCATAGATAGTTTAATATAAACATATTTAATGTGTTTTACAGTTGAGTTCTTGTTTAAGTTGCAATTTATGTGTAATCCAGGGTAAAAAAAATTTCTCCAAATGTAACTCTTTATTTCTTATATACTGTACAGTACAGTACATATGGATTATACATGAAAGCACATAAACACTCACAGCCACATATACATTAATTAGCTGTGAAGTCTCTGCTTTCACTAACAGCCATTCGGGCATTAATCCTCTTATTTCTAAGTCTATCCATGTAGAAAGGGGTTGTAATTTGCATTAAGCATTACTTTGCAGCTGCATAGTTTTTACTTTAAGAAGCAATGCACAGCATGAACAGATGTGACCAATAATGCATAAGACATTACATTACAACAGATGAACATTCTGCTAAATGCATTTATGATGACAGTCAAAGTGGTAGTTCATGAGGGCCATAAATATAAAAAGACATTTTAAAGCTGCATGACAATTGTTTTTGTTAAAACTTAATGGAGTCGTATTGTTGAATTAATAAGAATATCCGGTGTACTAATATGAAAAACTTTGTTGTGTTCTTCTAGAATTTTACAGCAATAATATATTTGGGCCTAATATCCAAATCCATATATTTTCAAAAATATATAGTGTATACTGTACCACTTAAAATGTAATTTGTACTACAGTAAAAACAATAGCAAAATTTGCAGTAAAATTCAATTGCAAAAGTTGTGTGTTCACTATTGTTTCTGCCAATGACCTATATCTGAAACATAAAAAAAAACATGTTAAAAATATAAGTTTTTCCTATGTATGGAAACTTATGGCCCACCCTGGAGCCTATCCCAGGAGACTTAGAGACTTAAGAATGAATATGATGTGGGGTACACCTTATAGGATACCAAGCCTTCGCAGAAGACAAAACACACACACACACACACACACGACGGACGGGATGCCAATTAAACTGCAAATAACCTAATCTATCTTTGGTATAGTACATATACAGTACAGACCAAAGGTTTGGACACACCTTTTCATTCAAAGAGGTTGAATTTGTATTATGGCAAGAAAAAAGCAGCTAAGTGAAGAAAAAAACGAATGGCCATCATTACTTTAAGAAATGAAAGTCAGTCAGTCCAAAAAATTGGGAAAACTTTGAAATTGTCCCCAAGTGCAGTCACAAAAACCATCAAGCGCTACAAAGAAACTGGCTCACATGCGGACCGCCCCAGGAAAGGAAGACCAAGAGTCACCTCGGCCTCGGCCTCAGCCTCAGAAATCGGCGGTTAACAGCAGCTCAGATCAGAGAGCAGGTCAATGCCACACAGAGTTCTAGCAGCAGACACATCTCTAGAACAACTGTTAAGAGGAGACTGTGTGAATCAGGCCTTCATGGTAGAATATCTGCTAGGAAACCACTGCTAAGGACAGGCAACAAGCAGAAGAGACTTGTTTGGGCTAAAGAACACAATAAAGAACACAATAAAGAAAACTCTTTGAATGAGAAGGTGTGTCCAAACTTTTGGTCTGTACTGTATTTGGTACTGTGGGAGGAAACCATAGTACACCACCAGGAACCCACCTAGCATGGGGAGAACATGCAAACCGACCAAAGGATTATTAGTTCTATACAAGTAAACTGATACAGGGTTATGGGCACCAGGAGCAAAAGCCAGGGCATCTGGTCAATTCTCAACAAAAAAAAGTCAATGACAAATTGCACAAAACACTCAGTGTATCACAGCCTGCTACAGTCAGGGAACAGCAAGCAAAAAGACCAAGACTGCTTATCCGGCCTCCAAATTCCCCACATCCAAATCCGATCAAGCACCTATGGGATGGACAAACAAGTCTGATATGTATAAAATCAAGCATATTTTCAAAAACTGGGAAGCTATATATATATATATTTTCTTTTTTTTTTTTTGGTTAAGAAATGGTTACTGCAATGTTATTGCATCTGGTTTGTTCAATAGCTTATTTTGAGTTTTCATCTAACATTACATTCATTTTTAAATGAGATTCATTTTCCATTCCCTGGTCAAAAAATTTCAACCTTCATAGGTAGTTTTAAGTCTGGTAAAACTCAGTGATATAATTGAGGCATATTACTCCCCATCTCCACATTGTATTCTAAAATAGTAATCTTTTTTTTTTTATTATTTGAGGTAGGGAATTAAACACTTAGAGGCATGATTAGAAAAACAGGCAACAATGGGTTGGTTTAATGTGCCTTTTTGTATTTTCCATTAACATTAACATTCCATTAACATTATTGTGTAGTACAGTATCTTTTTCCTGATAGAGCTATTTTCCACATTATCATAATCTTGGAAGAAAAACTGTAAAAGAAAGCAACACATTACATGATTATCAGATGTAAACAAAAAACCTAATGTAGGTTCCTGGGCTTTACATGAAAATAGAAAAGAGCAAGTATGACAAAGTTATCAGAAGAACTCATTGTTCAGCACGCTCAGTAAAAAATCTGCTTTACTTACTTTCTATGTGAAAAAAAACTTATATAAAGAGCACTAAAGGGTAATAAAATAAACAGTCACTATTTGGTATGAAAATTTGCTTAAAAATAATTAGTAGAGTTCGATACAGATTTGAGAGCTGTTAGGTTTTACTGAGCCCGACTGGAGAATATGCCAGAGTTCTTATGGTAACTTTATCACTCTCGTTCCTTTCCATTGTCATGCAAAACCCAGGAACCGACTGTACATTAGGTCTTTTTTGTTTCCATCTGAAAACCGGTCTGTTATGTAATATTTTACGTTGTTTTATTTACAGGCATGCAAATATTCTTTTGTAATGTCGTTCATTTATTAATTTTAGGTTCTGTTTAGAATTATTGATTGGTTTTTGTATATAATAATGCAAGCATGATAATCATGTATAACAAAATTTATTCTAAACATAATATGACATGATAGTCTATGACTTTTGCACAGTACTGTATTGTCTGTTTAATATTTTAAACAAAATAACCATTGATTCTCACCTCCTGAAAGACCACCTTCACATTTTGTTTTTTCAGCTAATTAACAGCCTTCCCTTAATTGAAGTGGGTGTGATGGAGCAGAGAAAACATTAAAATATGCAGGGCAGGAGATCCTCCAGGACCAGGGTTGAGAACCAGTGTTGTTGCTGTTGTTTTTAAGCAGGTTACTGAGATACTAGAGCTAATTGCCCATCTTGCAGTACTCTCTATTAACCATAAGGTGGAGACGTTTTGAACAAAGTATGCTTTAAAAAACATATTGCTCAAGCAGCAAAATTCCTTTCTTGTTCTCTTTGTCATTGCAAGTGCAGCTTTACTAATCAGACTGGGCACAATTCTGAAAAATACATGGGGCGAATCTTTTCTCTAACATTCTCCAGCCCTTTTTGACCCTTTGCAATCCTATGTAAATTATATTACAGATTATGCATGCATGAATAGGGGGAGAAAAAATCCACTTTAATGAAAGGGAGAGGGACTGTGTTAATTTCTTTCCTTTGTCATTGACCTAAAGCTCTTGGTCCATGAAAAGAAATAATGATGAATTGATACCTGAAATATAAGCTAAGGAGAAAAATGTACTCAACTTTGTGAACAATAGATGGCAGCAAACATCTGCAGAGGAAATCTTTATTGCTTTTTCATGAGTCAGTAGTTTTCAGTTCTTATATCATAAGTCTTTTTTGCACATTAATTTTTATTTATTTATTTATTTTGTTTTTTTCCCCTTTAGTGTACCTGATCAAACACAATTAATATACTTTTCCTTGATTAGCATAGGAGTGTTGGATCAGGGAGAACCTGAAATTCTGTAAGCATAGCAAATACACCCCTGTTTGGGGACCACTGTTGAGTATAATAACTACAAATTATTGAGGAAGCATACATAAAATATTTAGTTGCATGTACATTAGATTTGATTATTAGCCTTTTTTAGTGCAGTGTACCTTGCAACGGAGATCAAATGGCTAACCTGAGATCAATACTCGGTTTAAAAATGCACTAAAGACACTTTTAATTTTGTGACTTAAATAGACAAAAGATCAGCACTTTTTTTTTTACATCAGTACTTCTAAACAGTTCTCCTATAAACTATATTGTTCCACATATAGTAAGCCACATTTTTCTTAAGGGTTTGACTGCCTGCACTACACACATTCGCCGCTGCAAAAGCAAATGTGCATAAATGTTTTCCGCACCTGCCCTGAACCAGAATTTGCTATGCTTCAACGAATCTGTGAATTAGCAAAGAGCAAACCTAAAACCAAGCTGACAGCCATCTGTAGCTAATCACTAACAAATCACTGTGGAGTGTTCAAGATGATGGCAAGCTGGCTAACATATCATATTAACTATCGAAAGTGTATGGATGCTTGTGTTATTTGCAGCAACTGTCATAGCTAACAAGCTACCTGCCTCGTTACCCCGATTAGCATAACAATAGTAGCAACTAGCAAGTGAAACCTGAGAGCATAGCCATGTTTTTAAAGCAGTCAGCAAAACTTTGCAGCACTTTTTAAAGAGCTTTAGAGATATGATAGAAACATCAATGTTGGTCTCACACTGAAGTCACCTACTGTAATAACCAAAAAAGTTGATAGGGACAATTCTGACAACTCAGTCTGGCACTACCTTTCTAACCCTTACTTTATATAGAAAATAAGAAAAACTAATAATTATACCTTTCTTACACTTTAATATGTTTAATAAAACTGTAGCTTTATTTAAAATAAATACAAAAATGAATAAATGAAAATAAATTCAATAGGCATTTGCTGTCACAAAGAAATTACTACAAGAACATCTATTTTTCTTGAAATAAGGTTGCATTATGACATATTCAATGCTCATATCCTGAAACAAGTTTAGAACCGTCAGAATGACTTATATCATTAAGGTGATTTTGGATTGTCATAAATATTCATAAAAGATATAAATAAATGAATAAAATTTAACTCACTGTACTTAATGGTCATTAAATAAGATATAACGCTATGTAATTCACTGACCATTAGCGTTTAATTATCTTCTGGTTTACCAAATATATTTTATAACTGTGATAACCTTCATGATGTAAAAGGTGTTACACCATCGCAGACTTACAGACAGGTCTGTAAGTATCTGATTAATAGCACAATTCTTGTATTTTTCTCCCTGTACCTCACCACCATGGATTTGAAATGAAACAATCAAGATGTGATTTTAAGTGTAGATTTCATCTTTAACGCATAGAGTTGAAGAGAAATATTGCAGTAACCATTTACTGTATGAACCAATTATGAAGGCGTTGGCTGATAAGGTACGTACCCCATTTCCTAGTTATTTTATCACAAATTAAGAAGATAAAGTGTCTGGCAGAATTTTCAAGTGCTGAATTTGCATGTGAAAGCTGTTCATGGGAACTCTCATTAGGCAGTCCAAAAAGGGGGCTGAAGAAACAAAACAGTTTAGGTCCAAGCATGTCTTCTCAGGCTACCGTGTGGCAACATGCATGATACTTTATAATTAGCCAAATACATAGTTACTTAAAGGTGACACCTTTAATTTTAGAAAGAGGAATAAATTTATGAGAGTTTGGATTGAGAGAGCACTTACAGTTTATTGAGAACACCAGGGAATGCACTTGGGTCTTAAGGAAAGGGACTATGTCTTGAGGTTGAGTTACAAATTTGCATACTTTAAATTAATGGTGACTTGCCTCTAATCATCCAAGCTCCTTTAATTCTGCTCTGCTATTCCTCACTGTTTCACACAAGCATTCCCTGCACGTCTTCATCTGCCCCACTTCCGCACTTGATTTTGTAAGCCACAATTCATCCTTCTGGGGACAAATGAGCCACATACTGTTCTTCTGTTTATACCTAGTGCTAAACCCTGTAAGAAAGATTAACTTGTACTCGAATGATTGGAAGAATATGGAGAAGAGAAGGAAGGGCTCCTTTTCGAAAGAATTCTACAGTACATCACCTGTCAAACATGGTGGAAGGCATGAGAAAGTATGGCTTCCAGTGGAAGTGGGTAAGTGGTATTTATTGATGATTTCACTGCTGATAAAAGAAAGAGGATGAATTCTGAAATGTGTAGAGATTTACTTTCTGCTAAGATTGAGTCAAATGCAGCAAAACTAATAGAACAGCGCTTCACAGAACAGATTGATAATGGCTCAAAATGGCTCAAAAGTGACCAAAAGCAAAAACTGGAATGGAAAGGCATGTCAAATCATCTCAAGGGAGAAGCAAACGTTTTTTCGTGGCATGGCAGACAATGACTGCAAAGTTTTGGATAAAACTCTTTAAATTTAGCCTGCAGTAATATTCCTGGCTATGTTAGTTAGTCGAATTACTATTGAGCCTGTGGAAATGGAGGGAATTTGCTATCATTTCTAAATGGTTAATGTAATTTTTTAAAACACCTTGAATTGCAGCTAAAAGTCTACACTGATCCACACATCTGATTACTTAATTTTAAATGTACTGAGGTTGTGTACCAGGAAAAAATATTAAACTTTTGAAACTGTCCAAATACTATATGGACCTGAATGTACGAGAAGTACAGTAAGCTATTATCTAAATAGTTTGGTATGATGTAAGTGTAATCAACTCTGTATGTCTTACAACACAAGCTTGACTCAAGTGTTAAATTGCAAAAAAAAAAAAAATGTAATAAATCTATATGACAGCAGCCTACATTTAAATTATATTACATTATAAATATTCATGTTAGTTTTTTATTTGTTGTCATGAGGACATTGTTTTACTTTTAACTTGATCTTACGCAAAGTTTTAACTATTTAAATTACAATATAGTCTAAACATTTGCAACAAGTGTACATCCTCTACAAAGAATGAGAGTCTTGTCTACAGTTTTTGAATCACTACTGATTACTTTTAATTATAGTGCTACCAGCTCTGTGGCTGATATCTCAAAGATATACAATTATGAGCTTAGCTATTTCTGTCATAGATAGTTATAAACTGAATTTGAACTGAAGGGATCAGATAACAGGATGGTTTTGGGTACATGGAAATTACTTTAAAATTCAGGTTTAGGATGCTATTAGAGCACATGAATATGTTGTGAGGATGTTTTGGTATACATGCAGATAGGGTAGGGTTAGGTTATGTGTGGTGATATATGGGCATACCAAATTTCCAATATTTGACTGTGGTGTCTGTTGAATCACATGGAGATGGCATGGATTGATACTGAGGCACAAGAAGATGTAATTAGGACAATAATTGAGTGTATGTGGATGGCTCGACTCACATGAACATGGATTGAGTCATTGTTGGGGAAAATGGGAATTTGGTCAAACGTATTGGGCCACATGGAGATTGTTTTGGCATAGCACATAACTATTTTCTGGAAAATGGTGATTGGGTAGTAAGAATTGGAGACACCTTTAGATGATTTAAAAACACACATGGGTGAGACGCTCATCTTGGTCTCCAATCAAATATTAACTGTGCCACCTACAGTGCCTTGCCAAAGTATTCATACCAATTGAACCTTTCCACATTTTGTCATGTTACAAATATGATATATTTTATTGGGAATTTATACGATAGACCAACACGAGGTGCAAGTGAAAGGAAAATTATGTATGGTTTTCAAAATTTTTTACAAATAAAAATCTGAAAAGTGTGGCGTATATTTATATCTAGCCCCCATGAGTCAATACTGAGTAATTCGACGTTTCGCTGCGATTATAGCTGCAGTCTCGGGGTATGCACAAGTCTTTTAGGATATGTCTCTACCAGCTTTACACATCTAGAGAGTGAAAATTTTTAACATTATTCTTTGCAAAATAGCTCAAGCTCTGTCAGATTGAATGGAGTGCATCTGTGAACAGCAATTTTCAAGTCTTTCCACAGATTCTCAATTAGATTTAGTTCTGGACATTTAACTGGGTCATTCTAACACATGAATATACTTTGATCTATACCAGTCCATTGTACTTCTGGCTGTACTGTATGTTTAGGGTCATTGTCCTGCTGGAAGGTGAACCTCCGCCCCAGTTTCAAGTCTTTGGCAGACTCCAAGAGGTTTTCTTCTAAGATTGCCCTGTATGCAGCTCAATCCATCTTCCTATCAACTCTGACCAGCTTCCCTGTCCCTGCTGAAGAAAAGCCTCCCCACAACATTATGCTGCCATCACCATGCACAGTGTTAGTTTTCCGCCACACATAGCATTTTACATATCTGTCTAAACGTTTTATTTTGGTCTCATCTTACCAGAGTACCTTCTTTCACATATTTGCTGTGTCCCCCACATGGCTGGTCGGAAACTTCAAATTAGACTTCTTATGGCTTTCTTTCAACAATGGCTTTATACTTGCCACTCTTCCATAAAGGCCAGATTTGTGGAGTGCATTCTCCCACCTGAGCTCTTTTTGGACTCTATTTACTAATTAGGTGACTTCTGAAGGCAATTGGTTCCACTAGAATTTATTTAGGGGTATCAGAGTAAAGGGGGCTTAATAAAAATGCACAACACACTTTTGAGATTTTTAAAAAAAATTTATTTGTATAGATTAAAGTCCCCTTGCATAAGGAAAAATAGATGGGGATAATGATGGAATGAACAGGGATGTGATGTGTAAGACTTTCTGTGATGTGGAATTGGGCTAGGAAAGGGACCATATGGTGGTGGTGGAAATGTGGTAAGGGATTGAGTCACATGGAGATGGGACGGGTAATGGTTTGAAGCACATGGGGATGGGTCAGGGATAATGTTGGGGGAAAAGGAGATAGTTTAGGGATGCTGTGGATTTGAGACATTTAAAACCCAAGGCAGTCAGCAAGTTCTGTTTGCACTTACTGACAATCCCAGTTTTGGCAAGACTGGAAAGTGCATTTGCATGCTGTCATAAATTGTAGAGTGAAAAGAATCTAAATCTAATTAAATTAAATACGTATTGATGAGTTGAATGCATCTCAAGTTTGAAAACATTACCCACTGTACTAAATAGACTTTAAAATTGCATACTAACCATACAAATTGGCATTATGTAAAATGCCACTGTAGGTACTAGAATGTCATTATTTCTGTTTTATAATCCATGTTGTCAGTGTCTCAGAACAAAATCTGCATGAAAACCAGTTTAACAACACGGTGTACAGATTTAAACTACATTTATTCAAGCATTTTCATGTCTGGCATGTTTACTGAAATATCACCTCAAACTCAAATCTGTGTTAGGCTTCCTGGGGTTATTTAAGGTGCTCATAATTATCACAAGGCATTACTTATTCATTAAAGTTGCTTGTGGCATCGGCTTTGCAATCTTGCTGTGCCAGCAGGGCTAATGTATGCAGCACATAAAGGTTACAGTATTGAATTGGGACGCAGCTGCAAATCCATGCTGTGGGATGTGATAATAAAATACATGATAACTTGATAATCATGAGTATAGATCTGTATATCTCCTTAATAAGGCTTGGGACTGGGATTACACTATGTATGCTTATTACTTTGTTTTACTGGTTCTTTTAAGAGTAATAGAAAAGTGTAGTTCAATTCATACATCCACGGTTACAGTGTAAACAGCAGCAACAATAAATACAGTTCGTGTAAATGTTGATCAGAATATATGTTAAGCAGCTTTGGACTTTACTGGTTGCCTAGTTCACTCAAATGTAGACAAACTAAGTATGGCATCTGTCCCAGTATGGTTTCCTTAACATGAACGATTGCTTAATCTATCTAAATCTTTTATATTTTCTTGGTATTCTCTTTCACTCTAAAGTTCTGTTCAAATCCGAAGGAATTTAGCTGAAAAAAATGGTTAAAATACACAGTACATAATTTTTTTTTGTTTGTTTTGTTATCAAGTTATCAAGAATAACACAAACAAAAGAAATATCTTTAAAAATACATTACACCAATATAGTGATGGTGCATAAACAACTTATTAAAGTAAGTTTCAAGTCCTTTTATTTCAAACAAACAGCGCTCAACAGTGCTGAGATTCCCAAAAGCAATCAAGTTTCACACTCTCTTTGCTATTTAGGCTGATTTTAACTTTATAACGCCTTGTGCTCAGTGCACTAAAATTTGTGACAAATCTAATATAATTTTTTTTTTTCCCAAGGCACCAGTTATCCTTAGATAGCTGACATTATATCACATTGCTGTTAACCTCTCAAATCTGATTGGTTAGATTTTCTTTTATTAAATTTCTATCACAGTGGCTTTAATGGTTGAACTGACTGCAAGAAAAAAAGTTATGTTTTATATGCACTTGTTTTAGTAGATTATTATTGCTATAGTAAAAAAAAAAATTTTTTTTTGGTAAATTGCTGTCATACAGAGTAAATTAAATACTTTCAGATATGCTGTTCGAAGAAGATAATCGACTTTGATTAGTCTCATATGGTTGCATACTAGTGAATCTGGAAGTGCATTGTTTTATGGCAAATTAGTATTGGCCCACAATCATCCAGATTTAGCTGCCACAACTCAATCTTGATGAGGCATGTCTAAAGCAGGATATCAACCAAAGCGTAGGTTGGGTCAATTTGACCTACAATAGACTTGCCATTGCCATTGTTAATATTTAAATATTTGTCCCAGATGTAGCCCATCTGCTATCTACTTGAACAGATACCCAAGCAGCCACACTCATACACATAAAATGTTTCCAGTGTCCTTGCAGGCTTAACATAATTATTCCAAATAATACAGTTGTGTTTTTCACATTTTATTTAGTTACTGTGTAGCTTTTATAGGCAGAGAAGGACTGAAATAAACTGTCATCAGCGTTATCAGAGGACACTCAGCTTGCTTTGTTTACTGTGAACATGCTGTAGCTCCTGCTCCAAGGTACTGCCCATGGTTACAGCACAACAGTGCCACTGAAAGCCCACCTCTGGAGGTTTAAGCCATACTGGGCCAATTATCTGAGCTTCCATGCCCCTCTACCTCAACATGCCAAATAAGCGCTGAGCAGCTGAGCTGGAGATACACTGAGGAGAGGACAAAAAGGACAAAAAGGACAAAACTGCACAGCATGATGCCAAATTGAATTCTGAATAAATAAAAACCATTCCAAACATTTCAGGGCAACACGGCTTTAATTTGCCAAAAGTGGTTTAGTAAGCAGTTTTTATTCTCAGCAAATCGATTGTAAAATGGTGCAGGATTGACTGCATGTCAAAGTCTTTACATCAGGACAAGCAAATTCCCCAAGGCATAAATCTTTTCATCAAATGTGAGTTTGGCATCACATTTACTACACGGATTGGGATGTGTTCTGGTAAAGAATTACATGGGACAAGAAAGCCAGTAAATGTGGGTGAGTGTGTCTGTAATTATTTGACCATTTGCATATATATAGGAAACCACCCAGGCATAAAGGAGAAAAAAAGGAAGTGTGGAATATATGCTACATTTCAATAACTAGTTGTGCATGTGGCAAATTAAAGGAAAAAAACAAGGGCTCTTTTATGCTGGGAGCATTTATTCATTTTTGCTGGCATGGTTTGACTCAAGAATGAATCACAGACTCAATTGTCGCTGCACATTAATAAAAATAAAAAAAACTAAAAATGTTTTAGTATTCATGAACTACTACAAATGTAAACAGTTTAACAATATTTTGCATGTAAAAATCCCAATATAGCTGACATATTTGTTCAGCTGATACTGTACTGTATATTGGTAATTATCAGAAGACACCACTTATTCATTAAATAAGCTGCTAACACTACAGGAACCTCTCTGACTATAAAATGAGTGCTTCTTCACTCTCATGGGTTTACATATTTGTTGTTACAAATTAACATATTTAACTTAAAAACATTAAACATGTCTCCTTACACTGACCTTCAGGTTTCGGGTTCGATTCCCGCTTCAGATCTGTGGACATGGAGTTTACATGTTCTCCCTGTGCTTGAAGGGTTTCCTCCTGGTACTCCAGTCCCCTCCCATGGTCGACAGACATGCAGATTAGGTTAATTTCCCTTCCAAAATTGCCTGTAGTGTGTGAGTGTGCATATGTGTATGTTTGTGCCCCTTGTGCCCTAAGCTCGAGTTCTTTATTTAACGGGAAAAGTCTGGTCATAATTAAAAAAAAGAAATCCAAAATATGGAAAAAACTATAAATACATATCCACCCAGTCATTGAAGGATTGATTTTAGGGTGGACATGTCATATATTTATTAATATTTCACTATGACAGGTCGTAAATGTTATGCTCAACGGCATCTAACTCCAAACACAATATGATAAAGTAAGAATATAAGTGTAAATACTTAATATACACACAGCGGCTGTTTTACCGGCCATTGTAGTACGTAAGATAAAATTATCCTGATATCACTGTTTACATCAACCAGTTTCTCGAAGTGCAGTTACCCTGCAAATGACAGGGTGGATATCACTTTCAGGGACATGTACTGTACAAAATGTTTATTCTTATTTTGTGTAAGAAATTTAAAAAGTCGAAATTATTTGTTATATTAATAAACTTTTTTGAGATTAGGGGATATGAAAAGTTTTTTCATTTTGAGTCATTTCACCACCTACTCACACTGAAATTAGCAGAGCAGCACAGGGGACATAACAAAATCATATAGATACACCCAAGCCAACAGAATGGTATACAGTAAAGGAAACACATCAAGAGGCATATAATTGTACTGATATGTGTCTACATGTTTGGTCATTTATAATAAATCCTCAGAATTTCTTTATTTTACAATATGCTTGGTGATTCTAATGAGGACAGCAAAGACACTTTATAGTGATATTAATCCATGTATTTAAAAACATAATTTAAATAGATTAAATATGGCCTTTTGCCAATCAACGTTTGCCAAGCAATTTGTACAATATATTTACATTCATGGCATTTGAAAGATGATAATTATCCAGAAAAAAAAATCCTTGATAAAATTATACATTTCATGTGTTTTAGTTCTGTTTTCACTATTCCTGATTTAGAGTCAGCTCAGATGTTTGTATTTAATTTTTAGTGTTTGTATTTTTGAAAAAAAGGAAAAAACAAAAAGGCAGCTAGCGTCCATCTCTACATCCATGACAGAATACCCAAACGACATTTTGGGGTTTTAGTGTGCAAACTGTAACTTTAAACACTGTACATTTTAGTAATTATGTTATTATAGTAGTAGCTGTAATATGTTTTGATTGTTTTGCGCCATTGTATAAGACTGATAATTAATTCATGCTAATGCCAGTTTGCTAACAGCTACCAATTTTGTATGAACAGTTAAGAAGCATGCATACTTTTAAGGGTTTAGTCACAACTGATAAGACTCCAATTCCAAGTAGCCTTAAAGGCATCTGTGTTACTAGTTTATATGCAGCTTGTCATCGTCACAGATTTCCATACATATTGGACAACAAGGCATACCGCAATATGAATTTGTCCTCAAAGATTCATGTAATGTAATAAAAATCCATAGTAGCTGAAGAAAATTGCCATGAATGCCCTGCTCTCTGTCCTATAGCAATAGCACCTTAGTCCTGTTGGATATTATTTGTTTCAAACCTGAACTTGTGTTTCTCTTAGGAATAAATCTCAGTTCTCACAGTAAAGTTCTAAGAAACTAATCTTATTCCTTAGCATATACAAGGGTTGGACAATGAAACTGAAACACTGGGCAATTTAGTGTTGGAGGTGGAATGTGCAGAGTATGAAGGTTTAATTATCAGAGTAATAGCACAGTTTTGCTTAAAATATTGCAATGCACACAACATTATGGGAGACATATCAGAGTTTAAAAGAGGACAAATTCTTGGTGCATGTCTTGCTGGCGCATCTGTGACCAAGACAGCAAGTCTTTGTGATGTATCAAGAGCCACGGTATCCAGGATAATGTCAGCATACCACCAAGAAAGACGAACCACATCCAACAGGAGTAACTGTGGACTCAAGAGGAAGCTGTCTGAAAGGAATGTCCGGGTGCTAACCCGGATTGTATCCAAAAAACATAAAACCACAGCTTCCCAACTCACTGCAGAATTAAATGTGCTCCTGTTTCCACAAAAACTGTTCGTCGGGAGCTCCACAGGGTCAATGTACATGGCCAGGTACTTGTGAAAATGGCAAAAGTAGGTTTTAATGGTGCCAGCAGTAAAAATCTTGAGCTGTGGACAATGTGAAACATGTATTGTTCTCTCATGAGTCCCCCTTCTTTCCCACATCTTGGAGAGTTACGGTGGGGAGAAGCCCCAAAGAAGTGTACTACCCAGACTGTTGCATGCCCAGAGTGAACCATGGGGGTGGATCAGTGATGGTTTGGGATGCAATATCATGGCATTCCCTAGGCTCAATACTTGTGCTAGATGGGCGAGTCACTGCCAAGGACTACCAAACCATTCTGGAGGACCACGTGCACCCAATGGTTCAAACATTGTATCCTGAAGGCGATGCCGTGCAGTATAATAATGCACCAATACACACAGCAAGACTGGTGACAGAGTGGTTTGATGAACATGAAAGTGAAGTTGAACATCTCCCATGATCTCCTCCTTTCTTGTTAAATTACTACATAATGTGATATCCATGTGCAGGCGTGCAGTAAAGGGGGAAATAGGGGATGCAAATATGGATTATTCCAGGGGCCCCTGAGTGACAGGGGGCTCTTAAAAATGCTATGATAATGAAAAAAATGTCAGCTTTTTCAGGGTTGTGGGTGCAGTATATTAAGTTTTCAAGGGGCTCATAATCACAAGCACCACTGTCCAACTGCGCTAGATATCTATCTACATATATTAAAGTGTCTCTGCCTCTTATCCTCATTTCCTTGTTAAACTCATCTCCTCATATTAGATTATGGATTTACCTACACTCATTGCACCTGTCTGTGTTTTGACCCCTGCCATGGACTCTGGTGATGATTCTAGGATAACGCCAAATAAAAAGATTTTGCAAGCACACCCAACAGCCTCAGTTTAATATATGAATTCATTTAAGAGATTTACTCCACTCTATCATTATTCACCATTTGCAATATATTTTTCACAGTTAAGTTGTACATTAGGGATACTCCCGGGTTTATCCATATAATGGTTAGTACCTAAATTAATAATTTATTTTTGTGCATGACTCTTTATATATTTTTTTTATTTAATTATGTGGTATAAATTAAATTCACAAAAATTAAACTGGACAAAATATAAGCTAATGTTTTTGGGCAGTTACATTTTATAGTGCATGAATTAAACCATCAATATAAGGCAGCAAAAATGTAAACAAGTCATTTTTTTAACAAATTCATAAGCAGCACCAATTATGTTGTTATAAGGATATAATATTAAAATGGGTTCAAATATAAACAGTGAACAAATGATGAAAAATGCAGAATATATATATGCATGCTCTTCTCCCATACACATATTTACATATGAAGTATGTTGTGTGTGACTGCACAACTGTACAATTCATAACAATATCATATTATAATATCATAACAATTATATACACAGTATATACATTATAATATGATTTTGTTATAACTTGTACAGTGTACAGTCCACATGAATGAATTTTTGAACAAATGGTGTCTAAATGTTGATATAGAAGTTTATTTTAAAGTTGCGCAAGGATTCTTCACTATCAACTTTTTTAACAGTCAGAGGTCGACCTGTAAAATCAGGTTTTCCCACATGAGAAAGTCTGCAGGATGGAGAATTTTTGTAACAACATAACAAGAAAGAATGACCTTTTCTATCTACTATAACATAAGAGGACCCTAACAACTTCCCCAAGGGATTTATTTCTTCCTAGACTAGTTTATTTTCAGAGCATTTCCCCCATTTTATTTCTTGTAGCCTATTGATCTTTTGCAGACATGTGACTATCATAATGTCAGTCATAAGAGAAGTACTGATTTACAGCAAAAGTGTTAAACTGTTAAACCATGTATTCTTGTTAATAATTATGTTCAAGGTGTATTGTGGACCCTAAAAAAGATTACCTAATGATTACCTACTAGATTACCTGAGGTTTTTTCACACAGATAAAATAACGACCTAGCAATTGCTAGCTGCTGTTCTGCTGAATTTATATATGCAGTATGTTGTGGTGGACTTAGTCAGACAAGAAACAGGCATGTGAAAATGGATAAAGAAGGTAATAAGGATGCTAATTTGCAGAAGTTTTATGTGTTATTATAACATGATTACATCAAACGGTGTACACATACAGTACAGTATGTGATTACTTCTCTATTTGGTGGCAGTTGCTAGCATTAGTTTTAACTCATTCAGTGTTTCTGTTGCAAATGAGATGCTGCTATGCAACATGCTGTGCTTTATGTTTCATAAAATTATGTGCAGGTAATGATAACTAATAATGTAATTTCAAGCTTTCTAATTAATAGCTAACTAACTGTTCCAGGGTTGATTCCCAAATAGTATAAAAAGCTGGTGCACTATATAGGTTATACAAGTTCTTGTTCCACACACCAAGTACAGTAGTACTCTTGATCAGGGGTTAGATATGGAATTGGGATTCAGCCATATGTTAGAAGTTAGCATTGCAGCTCACAACACGGATGAATCAGAAACAATTCTGAACCACTTCAAAGCAATTACTAAGGAGACTAAATGTTGTTTAAGATGAAATATTGTCATACTTGAAATATTGTCATACTGCTTAAACTGTTTCTGTGACTGGCTTTGAACGTTTTTAAATTTTTACTGTGGCAGCTAGTAAGCAATGTCTCTTTTGCTGTCCAGAAGTGGACGGGACCATGGTGGACTGATGTCTTGTTGTCAGGTGTGAAATAGCATTCTGTCTAAATACTATCCAAATACATCTTTCGCAGTACAAACTTAGCCAGTGTGAAGTTTGAATGTTATAAATTACCTCAGCATGGGTTAATTTTGACACCAATAGAGTAACAGCATGAGACAGAAAAGACTGTGGTGATGTTCTTTAATTCTTCAGGATGGCCATGTTTGCATCAACTTTGCCATATTACACCATTCATAAAGGTTACATCACAGGGTATCGATCCACAAAAGCAATCACGCAAAACAGATTTATACACCAACCACCACGAGCCACATTGTTTGCTGTATCCCAATTTCTGTCCAATATTGAGCACTGCTTGATCGTTATCAGTCTGGTGTGTTGATTGTTTTTGGGTCTGTCAATACTTTCTCTCTCTGTAATGTTATACAGGCTACGAGTTTGAATACTTATAGAATGAATACTTAAAAATTGTGCGTAATCATCAATATCACTGGTAATTTAATTAAATTTATGTCATTCATGCTGTGCTTGTGCATGGCGTAAAATAAAATGAATTTCTTACTTTTTTTTTTATTAAAAGTGTGTAATATGTTTGCAATGTCTTTGAAAAATCGAACACATACCTTTTTTACACTACTTCACACAAACTTTTTAGTTAATCACAAACAAGGACAAGTGAATTATAGTAAGTTGTGCTGTTCTATTCACTAGTTCACTTCATGCTGTTAAGGAATGTTTTTTATGTTTTCTTAATAAATATATGTAGGGCTCAGGATTGTGCAATATAGGGTGACATACTTTTTTCAATTATGATATGAATTTTATTTTATTTCAACCAAAAACCCCCAAAAAATATATGCTCATTTTGAGAGTTCTTCATTATTGTGATGACATTCCCATACTGCAGAAGGGGTAAAGGGATATTGTCAGTGTTCTACCAGACATATCTGAAAAATGCATATACACATTTGTGTTGCCTGATGCCTGAAGCATCCTTGTAAACACAAGACTTCCATGTAAGCATATAGATAGATAGATAGATAGATAGATAGATAGGTAGATAGATAGATAGATAGATAGATAGATAGATAGATAGATAGATAGATAGATAGATAGATAGATATTTTAAAAGTAAAGCAGTTATAAACTGTTCTCTTTTTGTATTTCTTGACTTCAATAAGACAAATGGAACTTGTTAAGCTATGAAGGAATCAGAAAGCCCTCTATCCTGAAAGATTTCACATGGCAGATTATTTACTCAGTGTTAGAAAGTGCTGAAACTGGGGGATAAATCTTCCATAAATATTAGCTGTCCCCAAAAAGAGTTTTCATACCCTTTCACGATTTTCCACATTTTGTTATGTTTCATATTAATTTTAAAGGGGACCAGGTTTGCAAAATTTACTTTTTGATTTACATTTACGCATTTGGCAGATGCTCCTATCCAGAGCGACTTACAAAAAGTGCTTTAAAGTTTACATCACTAGATAGATACTTACACTGGGTTAGTAGGTTACTAACTAAGTGCCATCAGTCAAACACGACTGGGTAGAGTTTTTTATTATTATTATTATTTATTTATTTATTTATTTATTTTTTTTTTTTTATGAGGGTTAGTCCAAGTATTGGAGAAACAGATATAGTATGTCTTGAGTCATCATTTAAAGACATCTAGAGAGACTGTACAGACATCTAGAGGAAGTTGGGGCGAAGATGAGCAGTGCTGGAGAATCGGAGGTAGCGTGGTGCAGTTCGTGGTGTGATTAGAGCAGGGCCATTTTTAGCTTTGTGGGCAAGCATCAGGGTTTTGAATTTGAAGCGGGCAGCTATAGGAAGCCAGTGCAGGGAGCAGAGGAGTGGGGTGATGTGGGAAAACTTGGAAAGGTTGAAAACAAGACATGCTGCTGCATTCTGGATCAGTTGCAGAGGACGAATCATGGACAGAGGCAGACCTGTCAGGAGTGAGTTGCAGTATTCCAGTCTTGAAATAACAAGGGACTGAACATGCACCTGAGTAGCCTGTGAAGAAATAAATGGGCAGATTCCTCTGATATTGTAAAGAAGAAATCTACAAGTGCGAGTAAGGTTAGCTATGTGTGGGGAAAATGATTCTCCACGGTTACCCCAAGATTGCTGACGGTGGCTGAAGGAATGATTTGATTGTTTTCCAGGGATATCACAAGGTCTTGACCTGGGGATGAGTCACCAGGGATGAACAGCAGTTCGGTTTTACTCATATTGAGCTTCAGCTGAGGAGCTGCCATCCAGGATGAGATGTCTGCCAGACATGCTGAGATCCGGGTGGAAACCTGATTGTCAGAGGGAGGAAACGAGAGAATAAATTGGGTGTCATCTGCATAACAATGGCATGAAAATCCATGCGATGATATGACCTTACCAAGAGACCTGGTATAGAGTGAGAACAGAAGAGGACCAAGTACTGAGAAATAAAAGAGAGAAGCGATACAGGTGATAGTTCTGTTGGGTCCTGTAGGATTACAAATTTATAAAATATTAAATCTAGGTTCCAACAAAAGAGTATGTAAACTGAAAAGTTATGTACATTGGGTTTTACATTTTAAGGTAAAGATTATGATATTCTAAGGACATCAAGTCTGGTAACCCAGGTGTCTGAGACATTAACCTTTTGTTTTCATTTACTTCCTGACCACAGGGTAGGGTCCCAAGGTAAATGTGAATGCTAACCTCATGGCCAGGCTGTGCCTGTGTCTCTATGATAATGTGAAGGTCTGGGCGATACTGTCAGGCTGATTAAATTAGCACCTATGCTTTTGAAATGCACTGTTATGCTGGGGAACTTCTGATACCAGGCAGCTTCCTGTACTACACTATGCTTTGTTTAGATTGTTTCCCCCTTTTTGTATCCCTCTGAAATCTGCGATTTCTACCATCTTCTCTCTGCAGTTCTTAATTCTCTCCTGTTGTTGCGCACTACATCAGATAGCCAAGGAGCAGGACAAGAAGTCTTCCTTGGTTTAGATGACAGCAGTCTTAGGAGATCTAGGGATGAGGAGAGAGAGGAGAGGAGAGGAAAGTTTCAGTCGCAGTCTCTAGTGGTAGAAAGTAGAAGGAGTCTGGGTCTGGGAGGAATGATAGGGTGCATGAAGACACGTTTCTGCAGGTAAAAGAGAAATTTTGGTGGTTAGCTTTATACAGAATAGGAAGGGTGATGGTGAAGGATACCAGGTAATGATCAGATTTATGAAGAGGAATAGTAGTGATATGTGTGTCTGGAGAAGGGTTGCAAAAAATAAGGTCAAAAGAATTTCCTCCCTTGTGTGTAGGTGGGCAACTGTTTAGAGTTAAGGACAGGGAGAAGGAAAGAGGATTGGAGTTTGTCAGAGGGGAGGTTGAAATCTCCTAGAACAGTGAGAGGAGTGTTAGCAGAAGGAAAAAGACTAAGGAAAAAGAAGCATGTTCATTTCATCCAGAAAGTTTCCTAGAGAGCCAGGAGGACGGTAGATAATTAGGATGTAGAGGTTAATTGGAGAGGTTACCTTAACTGCATTAAATTCAAATGATGAAAAACTACGATCAAACAGGGGTATAGGCGAGAAGGACCATCTCTTAGATAGCAGCAGACCCGTACCACCACCTCTGCCAGTTTCTCACGGAGAGTGAGAGAATGCAAGAAGCAGAGGATAGGGCAGCCGGTGTAGCTGAGTTCTGAGGAGATATCGAGGTCTCAGTTAGTGCCAGAAAGTCAAAAAAGTAATGGGTAGCTAGAGCTGAGATAAAATCTGCTTTCTTTACAGCAGATTGGCAGTTCCAGAGCCCACCTACCATCAGTGCAGGGCAATGAGACTAGAGGGTACTAGAGGGTACTAGAGGGTAGATGAGGTTTCTGGGAGATCTGCCTCTGCTGTGTGAGTAAAAGCATCTTGATCTGTGAGAATTGACAGAGATAGTTTGAACACACATCATTAACTTCTATACAGAATGAAGTAATTGTCTATAAAAACTTTTAACTTGTTTTGATCAATTTAGACCATCACCTGGGTCTCTATTGCATGTGTACAGACGTGGCCAAAAGTTTTGAGAATGACACAAATATTAGTTTTCACAAAGTTGGCTGCTAAACTGCTTTTAGATCTTTGTTTCAGTTGTTTCTATGATGTACTGAAATATAATTACAAGCACTTCATACATTTCTAAGGCTTTTATTGACAATTACATGACATTTATGCAAAGAGTCAGTATTTGCAGTGTTGGTCCTTCTTTTTCAGGACCTCTGCAATTCGACTGGGCTGCTCTCAATCAACTTCTGGGCCAAATCCTGACTGATAGCAACCCATTCTTTCATAATCACTTCTTGGAGTTTGTCAGAATTAGTGGGTTTTTGTTTGTCCACCCGCCTCTTGAGGATTGACCACAAGTTCTCAATGGGATAAAGATCTGGGGAGTTTCCAGGCCATGGACCCAAAATTTCAATGTTTTGGTCCCCGAGCCACTTAGTTATCACTTTTGTGCTCCATCGTGCTGGAAAATGCATTATTCTTCACCAAACTGTTGTTGAATTGTTGGAAGAAGTTGCTGTTGGAGGGTGTTTTTGGTACCATTCTTTATTCATAGCTGTGTTTTTGGGCAAAATTGTGAGTGAGCCCACTCCCTTGGATGAGAAGCAACCCCACACATGAATGATCTCAGGATGCTTTACTGTTGGCATGACACATGTTCTTTTCTTCTCCGAACAAGCCTTTTTCCAGATGCCCCAAACAATCGGAAAGAGGCTTCATCCGAGAATATGACTTTGCCCCAGTCCTCAGCAGTCCATTCCCCATACTTTTTGCAGAAGATCAATCTGTCCCCGATGTTTTTTTGGAGAGAAGTGGCTTTTTTGCTGCCCTTCTTGACACCAAGCCATGTTCCAAAAGTCTTCGCCTCACTGTGCGTGCAGATGCGCTCACACCTGCCTGCTGCCATTCCTGAGCAACCCCGCAGCTGAATCCTCTTTAGGAAATGATCCTGGCGCTTGCTGGACTTTCTTGGACGCCCTGAAGCCTTCTTAACAAGAATTGAACCTCTTTCCTTGAAGTTCTTGATGATCCTATAAATTGTTGATTTAGGTTCAATCTTAGTAGCCACAATATCCTTGCCTGTGAAGCCATTTTTATGTAATGCATTGATGGCTGCACGCGTTTCTTTGCAGGTCACCATGGTTAACAATGAAAGAACAATGATTTCAAGCATCACCCTCCTTTTAACATGTCAAGTCTGACATTCTAACCCAATCAGCCTGACATAATGATCT
This sequence comes from Clarias macrocephalus, assembly GCA_011419295.1. NCBI lineage: Eukaryota > Metazoa > Chordata > Actinopteri > Siluriformes > Clariidae > Clarias > Clarias macrocephalus. Next base: position 26,922 of record JAAGKR010001470.1, read on the forward strand.
CCAGTCTTGTGCTCGTCGTCATTCTCACCTGAGTTAACAAGACGATTACTGAAATGATCTCAGCAGGTCCTTTAATGACAGCAATGAAATGCAGTGGAAAGTTTTTTCGGGATTAAGTTAATTTTTATGGCAAAGAAGGACTACATTTCTGGAGTATATGCAAATTGCTATTATAAAAACTATTAAACTTTTCCAATTTCAGGAACTTTTCCAATTTCCAATATTTATATAATTCCCAAAACTTTTGGCCACGACTGTACATCCAAGAACAGATGAGAAAACACATCATCTTCCCTTTTTTCTTCCTTAAAATCCACACAATGTCTCTGGGGCAAAAAAAGAGTGGTAAGATCCTGCTCTGGCTTGGGGCTCAGCTCTGCCCAGGAATCACCATTTTATACTTTTTCCAAGTACAGCAGAAAGTTTATTTAAGTTTATTCTCAACTGTGTGAGACAGAGAGAGAATAATTCTATCATCCTCATGGTTTTGTTCCCTTTCAAAAGCTACACTCGATGCTGCGTGAAAACGCTATGGGAACATCTCTTTGTTCTCCGGTTGTGAAGCCTTTGTATGTCAAAACCGCCGAATACTTCGGCTTATAACCTCTGCCAGGCATGACGTCACCGAATAAAGTGCACCTGCAGGTTATAAATAGGAGTGAACTGGAAACATCTTCAGATCTTTTTGTCTTCAGGACCGCTTTGTGTTTACGTGTGTGTGTGCAACAGAATCAAGGTAGGAAAGAAAAACTTTATTTACCGATAATGGCAAGAGTTGGTTGAGAGATGTGTGTCTCCGTGTGATTTCTTTCGGAGGGCGATCTCCTTGACTTTTTCTTGAGTGCTTGGGTTTCAAGGAAAGTGCAAGCATTGTGATCTCCCTATTAAGGCACTTCGTGCGCGGCTTGCTTTCTTTAAACAGAAACCGCGAGCCCCAGTGCATTCCTTGGTCTCGCGTGCGTATGAGACGGTATTTCCCCCTTTCTCTCGCACTCTCCCCGGATCAGGAAGTTTTTAGCATCCGCTTCTCAAGTGTGCTCCGGCGCTTCTTGTGAGCAGACGGAAGAGTTCCCTTTCAAAAGTTACACTCGATGCTGCGTGAAAACGCTATGGGAACATCTCTTTGTTCTCCGGTTGTGAAGCCTGTGCATGTCAAAACCGCCGAATACCTGGGCTTATAACCTCTGCCAGGCATGACGTCACCAAATAAGGTGCACCTGCAGGTTATAAATAGGAGTGAACCCGGAAACATTCTCAGATCTTTTTGTCTTCAGGACCGTTTTGTGTTTGCGTGTGTGTGTGCAAGCCATAACAAAAGCAAAAAAGGAAATAACAGCATTAACTCACCGATATGGCGGAGTTGCTTAAGAGATGCGTGCCTCCGGCTTCAGGGAGAATGTGAGTACTGTGATCTTCTCCCTATTAAGGTGCATGACGAATTAACTCTTTCATGGAGCAAGCCGTATTCATTGCGTGTTTTTGTGCCATCGACTTCGACTTATTCGAATATCGTTGATGCGAAAGCATGCGGTTATATGATGATGCCCCAGATAGAAGAGACGCTTGCGGGCTCTCTCTCTCTCTCCGTGTAGATTGACATCTGCTTTGGTGGGGAAAGCTTTTCAGGCAGCTGGTCAGGCTGGCGCTTCGCTGCACACCATGGTGGTTTTACAGGCCTACCAGGCTGACCTGCTGAAGGACCTGAGCACCGGCAGGGTTATTGATGACAGGGCATTTGCAGAGCTGCGCCGAGCCACATACCTGTCTCTCCGTGCAACCAAGCAGGCGGCCCGTGCTGTGGGCCGTTCTATGGCTGCCATGCTATCCACGGAGAGGCATCTGTGGCTGAACATCACAGGCATCAAGGATAAGGATTGTGCTGTTCTTCTTGATGGCCCCGTCTCGCCTTCCGGCCTCTTTGGCGACGCTGTTAAGTCCGTCGCCACTAGGTTTCGGGAGGCAAAGCTAAATAAACAGGCCTTTGGGAGGTTCCTTCCCCGCCGTGCTCAAGACGGTCCCGGCCAGGTCTGGCCCCTATCAGGCATGAGGTGCAGAAGGAGAGCGTGACCAGCCACGCACCTCCTCGTAAAGACTGGGGTGGGGCTCGCCGCTCTTCTCAATCTGCTTCAAAAAGACCGGACCTAAGGATCTTCCTCTCCTCAAAGAGGAAGCCCTGAGGCTCGTGCACCCGGGGCCATGGGTGTGTCTCCCCCTAGGGAGGGGCGCCTGGATTTCCGTCACAAAACAGGGCCTCCTCCTTGGCACTCCCAGGAACAAAAAGTTGGGTGTTCGGTCATCTCCTGCCACACTTCAGGATACCCAACACCTAACACCCCCCCATCCAGCCGAAGTGTCAAAGCTCGTGCCCCTTTCGGGAGAAGCTGGCAGCGTGGAAACTACTGCCAGGCATATCTCCTCTGTCTGATTCTGGCCCAGTCTCAGGAGCTAGCGCTTCGACATCTGAATGTCGTCCTAGCCCATCTCCATTCCTTAGGATTGAGACTCAACGCCACAAAGAGTCCTTCCTGTTCAGAGGACAAGATATTTGGGTGTCACATGGGATTTGGTCACAATGCGGGCACAGCTGTCTCCTGCGCGTGTCGAATCCATTCTCAACACCCTGAAGGAAATCAAGCTAGGCCAGGAGATTACTGTTCATCAGAAATCTCTAGACCTCATGGCAGCTGCGTTCATGGTGATACCTTTGGGCCTTTTGCACATGAGAGCATTTCAGCTGTGGCTAAGAGCCAGGGGGTTTCATTCAAGGTCCAATCCCCGGAGGCTAATAAGAGTTACGCGCCGGGGGCTTCGTACCCTTTCTATGTGGTTTAGACCCCAGTTTCTGACTTTGGGTCCCACTTTAGGTCCGTCTTGTCATCTCAAGATGCTAACGATAGACGCTTCCCTCACGGGCTGGGGTGCGGTCTTGGATGGCCGTCCAGCACAAGGGAGCTGGAGAGGTCATCTTGCGTGGCACATCAATTGCCTCAAAGTGATGGCTCTGTTTCTGGCCCTGAAACACTTCCTCCAGCAGTTGAGAGGCTACCATGTCCTAGTGCTGATGCACAACACTGCGGTAGTCTCGTACATAAATCGTCAGGGTGGACTGCGCTTGCACCGCTTGAACAAGCTAGCGCACCAAGTTCTGCTTTGGGCACAGGACAAGTTCCTGTCCCTCAGGGCGATTTACATTCCAGGGCATATGAATGTAGGAGCAGACTTGCTATCCAGACAAGCTGTAAAACATGGGTGAATGGAAACTCCACCCCGAAGTGGTCAGTCAAACCTGGGAAAGATTTTACGTAGCAGAGATGGACTTCTTTGCCTCACAAGAGACAGCACAATGCCCCTTTACTATTCTCTGACTACTCCAGCTCCCCTGGGACTGTACGCGATGGCCCACACATGGCCCAGATTACGCCTTTATGTGTTTCCACCCATAGTTCTGCTCCCAGGAGGCCTGGCGAGGGTCCATCAAAGGGGTTTGCGACTCTTATTGATAGTGCCCCATTGGCCGACCAGAGTGTGGTTCTCGGATCTAATATCTCTCCTCGACAGCTCACCCTGGGTGATTCCAGTGAGGAGGGATCTTCTGTCCCCGGCCCGAGCTCTGGAACCTTCACGTTTGGCCCCTGAGGGGGACCAACTAAGACATGCTGGTCTTCCAGCCAGCGTAATTGAAACCATTTTAAGTGCCAGGGCTCCCTCCACTAGAAGAACTTATGCCCTCAAATGGAGTGTATTTGAAAATTGGTGCATGGCAAGACATGTAGACCCAGTTCACTGCCAGATTGTTTCAATGCTGGAGTTTCTGCAAGAAAAGTTGTCCTCGGGCTTATGCCCTAGTACTCTCAGAATGTACGTAGCCGCTATTTCTGCTTGTCACGCTCTGACTGATGGGGTTTCTGTGGGGAAGCACCATTTAGTTGCCCATTTTATTCGTTGAGCTAAACGGTTGAAGCCGCCCACTAATCCCTTCATGGGATTTAGCTATCATACTCGAAGGCCTGGCTGACACCCCTTTCGAACCACTAGAGTCAGCGCCTGTCAGGCTTCTGTCTCTTAAGATGTTTTTTTTTATGGCTATTAATTCTTTGAAGAGGATTGGGGATCTGCAGGCTCTGTCAGTCTCCCCATCCTGCCTAGACTTTGCCCCTGGGCTAGTCAAAGCTATTCTGCATCCTCACCCGAACTATCTTCCCAAGGTTCCATTTTTGTTGTTCTCAAAGCCTTCTGTCCTCCGCCTTTCACAGCTCCGGAGCAGGAAAGACTTCACTTACTGTGTTCAGCATGTGCTCTTCGGATTTACGTCCACCGCACTAGCCAGTGGCATAAGTCAGAGCAGCTCTTTATTTGCCATGGGGGTCGCAACCGGGGGGTGGCTGCCACTAGACAGACTCTGTCACACTGGGTGAGAGATGCTATTGCCCTAGCCTATGAGGCACGTGGTCACACTTCGCCTCTGGGAATCAGGGCTCATTCAACCAGGGGGATTGCCTCATCAATTGCTCTGGCAAGAGGCGTCCCCTTGCAGCAGGTGTGTGATGCGGCGGGCTGGTCCTCTCCACATACGTTTGTTAGATTCTATAGTCTGGATGTCAATGCTACTCCGGGTTCACGGATCCTTGAGTCAGCATCCCAGAGCTAGGTCTGAGACCTCCTCGGCTTTGTGCGCACACGCTACACAACCTGGGGGTCCAGACACTTGCAGTGCGGCGGCGTTGGTATTCTCGTTCCCATAGCGTTTTCATGCAGCATCGAGTGTAGCTTTTGAAAGGGAACGTCTCGGGTTACTTAGCTGTAACCCTGTTCCCTGATAAAGCGGGAACGAGATGCTGCGTTCTGATGCCGCACTGCTGGCGTGCCTGGAAGTCCTTCAGACAAAATTGACCTGAGGATGTTTCCGGTTGACTCCTATTTATAACCTGCAGGTGCACCTTATTCGGTGACGTCATGTCTGGCAGAGGTTATAAGTATTCGGCGGTTTTGACATACACAGGCTTCACAACCGGAGAACAAAGATGTTCCCATAGCGTTTTCACGCAGCATCTCGTTCCCGCTTTATCAGGGAACAGGGTTACAGCTAAGTAACCCGAGACATTTCCACTGATACACACACACACACACACACACAGACACACACACATGTATTTTATTATGACAATTTTCATAATAAAAAAATATTATGAATGGGGGCATTGTGAATATCCCTATATATTATAATGCTTTTATTCTGTATATGGATTTTACATTAGTCTATTTTTTTATTTAAAATAAAAGTAAATAAATATATAAATGCAATTAACTGATTGACATACCACTTTATTCTGTATCCAGGGTTGCGGAAGGGCCTGGAGTCTATTCCATTAGACTTAGAGCACGAGGCAGGACTGGCTGCCAATCCATCATAGGGCACACACATGCACACACTCACACACTCATTCACACGCAATTTGGGAATGCCAGGTCTTTGGACTGTGCGAGGAGTACCCGGAGAAAGCCCACCAAGGACAGGCAGAACATGCAAACTCCATGCACACAGACCCGAGGCAGGAATCAAACCTGAACCCTTGAGGTGCAAGGCGATAGTGCTAACCATTAAGCCACCATGACAATTTTTGGGGGTGGGGAGGAGGACCTTTTTCTGATAAATCACACATTAAATTAGCTTAATAATTAAATAGTACGCTGTAATGAAATTCATTCATAAATCAATAGCATTCATCGTTTTTATGATGAACAGTATTTACTGACTGCTTTCTGCTTTGTGAACTGCGTTTAGCTCTTGTTAGCTCAAAAGCACATGGCACAGCCCACTTTAAGTGAGCTACAAGCATGATTAGGCTATAAACCTAATATTTGAAAGCTTTGCCTAAGGCTAAGCCATGCAATGCAGCAAATCTAGAACGCTAGTAAGTACCAACACAGAAGAATGCTAATGCGTTGCAACTATGGTACATATCCCTGATTATGCTAAACACATGTCAACATAACTTTAATTCCCCGGGGAGTGTTTTCATCTTTAAATGGCCTGCGAATGAGATGATAATTAGGTAGGAGTTCTGGATAAAAATATATAGCTAAACATTTCTTTCTCAGTCAGAGCATTATAAGTGTTGAGGTATCCGCATATTTTATAAAGCTATGCCTGATTCAAATGGCTGCAAAACCCCAGCTGTACAAAACCACTTAATGTCATAATCGAAGAAAGTGAGCGTGCTCTGCAGCTAAAAGCATCCAAATGGTTTGGGGGATGAAGAGTAGCTACATCTGTCTCTGGGTTTGGATGCCGGTCATGTTCGCCATTAGGCTGTGAGATGTCTATGGGACACCTGGGAAAATGCACCTGCTGCACACAGACAGGAAAGTGTGTGCTACTGTGTGGCGCCTATTAGCAGACATACAACATGCTTATAATTGCAGCACCTGTTACACACACATGCACTAGCACTCATCCAGACATGTGCGCTATTAAGTGGATGCAACCTGAATAGCTGTCCCATTATATGTATGGAAATTTTTGGATAGCTTCAACCTGTGTATCAGTTGTACATTTTATCATCTAACATGCACTTTCAGTTTAAAGGATCGTGGGCAAGAAAAACAAACAAGAACCTCTTCAGGAGACTGATTTCATCTATGAAAAAGGTAAAGTTTGTAAAGCTCAGTCTCTCTTTTTCTTTTTCCCTCTCTCTGTTGTTGTAAAACCATCTACTGTATGTATGATATGGAAACAATACACCAATATTAATAGATATTGGGCCTCAAACAGCAACATTTCCATGAATTCTCTCTTAAATTTCTGTCAGGAGAAAAAAATAGGAGAAAGACTGCTAGATGCACCAACATTCTTAAACATCCCCTCCTGCCCTTACCAGGGTGAGCTGAAGGATGAATCTCACATGATCTCATATTGGAGGAACATAAGATTAACATAAGTTTAGCATGTAGTTAGCATAAGTAATGCCCCTAAACACTGAATAGGTGCATGTTGTTCCATGTTCCAATCAGGTGCTAAAGATGCCCGATGATTGGAGAGATGCCACCGAAAAAGGTAGTAAGAAGAAGTACAACATTAGCGAAACCAAACTACTGTATAATCAACTTAAAGTAAACATATGATGTTTCAGAGCATTGTCAGAGTGGCATGCCATGTCAGCTGAGAGTCACAGTGAAAGAAATTTAACAAAAGTGGTTTGAGGGCACGTGTAGGGCATAATCCTCATCACCTATAAACTGAATAGGTGGTGTTCATAATTATGTGTTTTAGAGCGCTCTTGTCAATCCAAAATTCATCCATCTCATCAAATGTGTTATCTCTAAAAATACACTCTCTACATAAGCCCTCGATGGCCATAGCATCTAACAACAATCAGTAGGTCATTTCTAAACAGAATGCACACAAGCATAAAAGGGTTTTTATAGTCTTAATTGGTATCAGTTGACCTCTTTCGCCCACAAATTAAATGATGCAATCATTTAAAACGAACCCAGCCAAACCGAACACCGACAAGTTTAGCATACATTCAAAACTTGTTTAAATCAGTGAAAAGCCAAGTACATCCATTTTTGTGCTTTCTTTTGCATTTTGTGCAAGATTTAGTGAAGACATAGCACCATGGGTCTTAAGAATATTAGCAATGATGGTAGCAAAAAAAGGGGGACACTTTCAGTTTCGTTTTTAAAGCAGCTCCTGCAAAGAGGAATCATAAATTAAGGTTGAGTGAGGTTTTGTATCTATTTATTTCATATTTTACTTTATTTACTTTTCTAAATGTTTTGATTGCTTTTATATGCAGAAATATGATAAAAGTGTTGGAAACTGGTAATATTGGTAATATTTTTGGCTGGAATGGATTATCTGTATTTATATTAATTATTTCCTATGGGAAAATGTGTGTTGCAATAAGAATATTTACAGTAAGAACTCGTGTTTCCGCTGTGTTTATGTGTGTGTCCGTTTGTTGTGCAGCTTAAAAAGTGATTCCGTTAGTATGCACTCATGCCAGTCTCAGAGAGATTTCTTTTTTTCCTGTAAAACGGTGTTTCCGTTTTGTGTGTGTGTTTGTTTGTTGTGAAACTTAAAAAGCAAGGTGGGGATAGGGAGGAGGAGTGTTACTGTGTAAAATGAGGTGAGGGAAGGGGCTAATTCCACACACACACACACACACACACACACACACACACACACACACACACACACACACACACACACACACGGCGCCTGCGCGCACCAACGGAAACACTTTTTTTTTTTTTTTTGTACTTTTTTTTAAGGTAAAGTGCAGATTAATTTGTTTTATTTAAATTTTATAGATTGTATTAATTATTCTTATGTATTTAATTTAATTTTTGAGTTTTCATTATTTCTTATGGGAAAATGATGATTTGGTTTACGAGTGTTTTGGAACAAACAAATTATGCTCGTAATCCAAGGTTACACTGTATGCTGATGTCCCACTGTACTTTGACAGCTACTGATATTGTGCATTTGAGAAAGCATCTTTAATATCTTATTCACTTAACTCATATACTGCTTATCCTTTGCAGGGTCATGGAGCCTATCCCAGGTATCTCAATGCACTAGGCAGGGTACAATCCATCACAGGGCACAAATACACTCACTCACACTCGTACACTCACTAACACACTGTGGGCAATTTAGAAATGCCAGCAAGCTGAATCTGCAAGTATTTGCACTGTGGGGGGAAACTGGAGAACCTGGAGGAAACCCACCAAGTTTGGGGATAACATGTATGCACTCCATGCACAAAGGTGGAAACTCTGGATGTGTGAGTCCACAGCACTAACCACTGCGCCACCATGCTGCCATCTTTTATATCTTTAATTCATTTAAATTTGATTTACAGTTTAGTGAAATGTATAGAAGATTTTGCTTATTATTCACGCAAGTGTACACATTATAGTATACAGCAAATTGCCATACTGCGATTTGCTACTTTTTCATAAGACTTTGCAAATGCCAAGATCTCAGTTAATGAGTCACTAAATAATAGAAGAAGGAGTTGATAGTGTGACATTTTATCACCGAGCCATACACTTCATTCTCATTTGGCCAGATCCCATCTAGAAGATTTTTAATTATTTTAGGGGCCATGACCCCAAGGCCACTGTGGTGACTTAAATGATTTGCACGGATTATAAGCATCTCATATTGAAGAGCTGCTAAATTTAATCTTCAAGTTTTCTGAGTACAGGTCTATTTGTGCTGAAGGCAGCAAAGAAGCAAAAAGACTCTCGACTTTGAGACTATAAAACTCAAAATATCCCCTCCACCTGAGACTAAACTCTTACTAAGGTTCTTGATGCAGTTAATCTAAGTAAATCACATTTAAACTGGTATTTTTCTGTTCAAAATTACAAATTGTGCTCTTAGAATGTTAAGGTTTTATCACAGCAAAAAGCCATTGTTGAAATAAGGGACATCAATGGTTTGACATTTGGGCCAGAAAATACAAAAGTGTGTGTGTGTGTGTGTGTGTGTGTGTGTGTGTGTGTGTGTGTGTGTGTGTGTGTGTGTGTGTGTGTGTGTGTGTGTGTGTGTGTGTGTGTGTGTGTGTGGTGCCAAAAGTATTCACGTGTATGCTTTGACATGTAAATGAACTTGAGTAACATTAAATTCCATAGGGATAATATAAAAAAAATTCATATGAATCCATAGGGCTTAATATGATGTTGGCCTACCCTTTGCACCTATAACAGCTTTAGGGAGTGTGTTTATGGAAATTTTTGACCATTCTTCCAGAAGCGCATTTGTGACGTCAGACATTTGGACGAGAAGGCCTGGCTCGCAGTCTCATCTCTAAGTCATGCTAAGTGTGTTTTGTCTGGTTGAGGTCAGGACTCTGTGCAGCCCTGTCAAGTTCTTCCACACCAATCTCGCTCATCCAGGTCTTTATGGACCAAGCTTTGTGCACTTGTGTGTAATAATGATGGAACGGGAAGGGGCCATCTCCAAACTGTTTCCACAAAGTTGGAAGCATGAAATTGTCCAAAATGTCTTGGTATGCTGAAGCATTAAACATTCCTTACACTTGAACTAAGGGGCCAAGCACTTTTCTTGAGCTTATCTAAAGGCCACAAATGAGAGAGTGGCACAAATTCCAAATTAAGAATAAATAAGTGCATATCAGGAATTATGATTATCTTAATATTATTTTGACATGATCTGCTTCTGATGCTTCTAAAATTTCACAGTTATTCTCCAGATTAACAAAATCAGCAGTGAAATGTTCAGTCTTATTTCACACCGCAGCAGTACAATCGATGAGCAAGCACTCAATTTCCTTTACAATACACTTTAATGCAGACAGTCCAGCATTGATGGCAGCTTCATTGTTTACCAGTTGTGTCTTTTCAACCCAACGTTCTAATTTAATTGTCAAAAAGTTGTCTCCGAACATTGTGTGTGGTTTCACCTTAAACAACTCTTTATTATCGCTTCTCAAAGAACAGCTCAAGCGTTGTATCATTATTTCCTTGATGAAATATGCAAACAAAATGTTTAAAGCGCTGCATACTGTAGGTAAAGTACGAGTAAAACTGAAAAGCACAAATGAATAGCAATTTTGACAGTAAGCTGTCACCCCAAACCCAAAAACTTTATTGGAGGGTAAACAGCACCACTTTTTTTTTTTTTTTTTTTTTACCATTCTTTACATAGAGACTCTTTCATTGTGAAAATCACATTAAATCTTCAATCCCTGAAACATTTACCCACATCCATACAAAAGTCTTAGTCACTGGATACATTTATTTCTTGATTCTAAAGCTTGATCTGTATTTTAATGTTTTTATTTTTATGCAGTTCACTGCTGCCAAATGATTAGTTGATTGGATCATACTGTACACGAATTAGAAGGTTTGGATGTGTTCCTGGCGAGTATTATAATATGAAAAAAAAAAGTGTTTCTTTCTTAAAAGGAAAATACTGTATTTACATGGATTATATAGAAATGTAACTTGATGCAGAGTCTTAGAGTTTGTGCAAGTCACACACAGCAACTCCCAACACACCTGCATTAAAAAAAACATAGAAGATGGAATGTCCTTTCTGTTCGTTTCAGCAAACAATCAGTAAAGCAATGCCCTTAGTCAAAGTTGTCCCAGTCTGAGTTCTATTTTAGTAATTAATCAGTTATATATGGTACATTGGAGAAAAACAGAATAATTAATAATGAATGAGTCATCCAGCCAAATACAACAGCATAACAAATGGGCTATTTATCCCACAGTTATGGTTCCACTAGAAGGTTCCTTATGTTAATACAGCAATACAGTGAAGATTTCGGGAATGATAAAATGCTGCATAAATCCTGTCTCCTTTTTTTCAGTTTTCTATGCTGAGCATGGCATCAGCATCTTAAATTGTACATTAATTTGTGATTCAGAGGTGAGGCTGGAGCATGGGGATTAGAAAGATAATAACAAATGAGGATCATCTGCGCAATTTATCTTCCCTCATTCTGTTCGAAATGAGCCCTAGAGATCAAAACATAGCACTCTTTCAAACAACTGAGATACTCTCTGAGACACTGGTAAATTCTGCCCTGTGCATGCATTAACCTTCTTTAAGCTTGACAAAAAGTATAATATATATATTGGGTATTGTGGTTTGTTCACATGCAGTTTAGCTATCCTCACTGTGCTGTCACAAAACCACAATGAACTGCAGCAATGTTAAGATGAAGAATGGGCTGAAATTTTTCCACAACAATGTGAGAGACTGATAAAGACATACAGGAAACAATTACTTTTTAATTGCAATACTATAATTACAATAACTAAGTTTTTGCTGCTAAAGGTGGATCTACGTGTGTATATATAGTGCCAAAGTCTTTAGCCACTCCTAAATTTGTCATATTAAAAATTTTATCAAATATAATTATGTAGATTATATAATTATTAATAATTATATATGATCCTTTACACAGTAACTTCAGTGCAAAACTTGGGTAATTGGTGCACAAGTTAAAGGAGGCCAGTACAGTACTGCATGCCATTAAAAGACAGTACAATACAGTGCACTGCCACCATGTAAAGAGGGGAGACCCTGCCAAAACCCAAATATAGAACCAGTCACGGTAGCACTTTTAGCAAGAATCACATCTCTCTAACATCTCTGTCATCTTAAACAATACACTCTCTTATTAGTATCTGCTTCTACTGTACTGTATGTTATTCCACATTGGCTCTGAACTATCACATTGTGTTTTGATCTTTCATTAATGCTAGTTAACATGAACAAAATCTTCAGTCAGCACATTGAAAGATTCATGACTCATCTCATCACTTAGATCCTGGCTGACACGAGGTACAAAGTTTGTAACAAAGGATCAATCCTAAATCCTTCCCCAACTCCTGAACAAGGGCACCACTTGATGTGTAGAATAAGGGATTGTACACCCTACATAGTGCATTAGCTTTCTATTTTATACTAATTTGGATTCAACCCCGGAACAGTGAGTTAACTAACAAGAACTAAATGAAGAAATAAAAATAAACTTAGAAGATTACCGGACTTCCTGCTATCCTCCATGGTTTATTCTCCTCAGCTTTTAGCTACATAATACGATTCACGATCACACCTGAAAAAGCTACTTTCTCCCTAGGCTACACATTCCAGAAGATCACTAAAATCAAGTTTTTAGATTTATGTCATCACTTATATTATAGCAGCTATAAACAGTTGGATCGTGACCAGGCTGTCTTTTGTTCTGCCTCGTGAAGGTAATATTACACACAAAACGCACACCTCATCATGTTACGGAGAAACCTGAAAGCTCAAAGTCATCCATCTTTCCCTGGAGGAAATTCACACAAACACAAGGAGAACAAGAGAAACCCCACTCAGACAGTAACCTGAGCTCAGGATCTAATCAGAAACCCTGGAACTATGAGACAGCAATGCTAGTCATTCTCGCCACCATGCCGCCAAGATGTAATTCTTGCCCCCATTTCTCCTGACACAGAGTATCTATTCTAAACCTACCATATAGCTTGGCCCATTCTTTAGCTTTCACATACAGTAGACTACCATCTTCTACTCGGAGCCGGAGCATTATATAGTCATGGAAAATGTGATGATTGATTGAAATGCTGTTGATTTTGTCTTATGCTTTGCACAGGTATCTTATTCCAGGATGCATTTACATTCAGTTACACTCTTTATAGTGATACATTTTCCTTTTTTTCATCTAGAACAATAGGGGTGCAAACTTTGGCACTCGGGCTTGAATTAGTTGAACTGCTAGAACTTGTACCTTTAAAAAGCTCTATAACTACTACTTGTCACATGTGGTGCAATTAGCTTCTAACAGTCAGAACCCATCGAGACGGGTTCCTTTCATACAGCCAGTGGATAAAATACGAGCTTTGAGGGAACAAATATTTCCTTTCTTCACACTGCCTTTGTGTTTGTCAAATTGCACACATATGGAGGTAAAAAAAAAAAAGAGATCAGTTTTCCTACAGATCACACTTTGAAGCCCAATCCTGCAAATTATGATAATTAGCTTGAAAGTTAGCCTGCACTCATACCAAGACTTTGTATTGACAAGCAACCTGCTGCTTATGTAGATTTACCTTATCACAGCTTTATAGGAGCTGTCTGCCTTTCAGAAAATAGTCATGTCACCTACTCTAGGCAGTTCCTTTAATGTTATAATTTCTTAGCCGAAATGGTCATGTAGTACATGTATGACTCAATGTGTTTTAATGCTTAATAATAATAAGTATTCATCATGCCTACATACTGTAAATGGTTAAAGTCCACATGCTGCATTGCAGGGTAGGATTGCAAACTAAGAAGTGCGTGCACTAACCATTGGCTAGTCTTGTTCTAACTGATAATGGAGACAGGGTACAGTATCCTGCAGTATACAGGCAATTTTACTCCCTTGCTTCCTCACCATGAATGGCCGTAACCCATTCAGGATTTGAACTTACATCCTTTCAGTGCTAGAGGTGAATATTTTTCTTTTGTTCAACTCATAAGCCCTTGCCTGACATTTTTCAGTTTTTAAGCAAAGCTGTTTAAATAGATTATGTAGGAGAAAAATAATTCTTGAAAAAAGAAATTTCTTGTGAGTGATGGCATAAAACCGGTTGACATTTACAGAAGACTTAGCTGCAGTAAAACATTTAATGCATACATAATGCATGCAAACGTTTTAAAGAAGCCCATACATCTGTGCGTTTTCCCATAGAGATTCAGAGAGTGGAACACCTGATCCTTGAATACAGACGGATTATTGACACCAATTTGCGGAAGACATGCCTTTGTCTTTGGGAACTATACATACAGTCATTCACAGGAGTTATATTCCTGTACGATTTCATATGTTTGGGGTACCAAAGGAGTTCCTGGGAGGCCAGTGTTTTAAGCATGAAGACGGCAATCTGATCGTGGCTTTTGTGTACCGAGAAAACTTTTTAGCTACATTCCACTGGTGACTGTGTTCAACTGTGTAACTGTTTTGTTATTCTGCACAACCAAAAGTCCCAGTATGACTTAAATGCCCCTCATACATTCATATATTTTGTGTGCTGCATGCTATGCATAGTAATTTCCACCCCTTGGGTTTAAAAATAAACAAATACAGAAGACAGCACTCAAAGAGTGAGTTTTGTCTGCTTATTTCCAAAAAAAGCATGAAATTTAAATCCATTTTAAGGATCCTTAATAGACTTCGCTGCCTCTCCACTTTAGTCTGCCCAGGCCCGCCTTTACTGTAACTGACATTTCTGATGAGATTTATTTAACCAACAAAGAAGGATCAGCCAATCAGGTATTACCAATCTCCTGTATTAAACAAGAGGTTAAAGGGCTGCATTGTTTTTTTTTTCCTGATACATGTCTTTGGAAACACATTAACATTTTCATGACTGTTTTCAGCCCGTTCTTGTAAATCATACACAAGTCCTTTGTGTCTGAGGAAGATTGCTGGCTATGATGGCGAAAGGTAAATCCCATGTTTATTATTATGCATGTGTTTATCATTACCCCAAGAATATTGTATGTATAACATCTGTCATACAAGTGCCTGTGAATGAGCTGTTACATTAAAAATAATAACATTATTTTAAAAATAATCCATCCAACTATCCAGGAACCTCTGTAGTCCAACTGGGGATCGCGAAGGCCAAAGGTGACCATTGTATTTATTCCCATTTTTACAACTGTGGAAGGACCTTCGGTCAACATTCACACGCGCATTCACACACTATGGGCAATTTGGAAATGCCAGTTAGCCTAATCTGCTAACTGTCTTTGGATTGGGCGAGGAGTACCCGGAAGAAACCCACCAGACACCAGACAGGGAGGACATGCAAACACCATGCACACAGATCACAAGGCAGGAATTGAACTCGAACCCTGGAGGTGCGAGGCAACAGTGCTAACATCTAAGCCACAAAAGACAATAATATTAGCCTGTAATTACAGCTAGAATAACTGTCAAACCTGCAATTATAGAAAATAGTTGACCAATCAAATTGCAGAATTCAACAGTACTGCTGCAGAAAAACACAACATCTTGCTTAACCCTGGATAAAAAGCCCTTAATTATGTTTCTCTCGCAAGTCTATTCTTAAAATCACCCACAATTATCTTAATTCATTGTGAATATTGAAACGGCTTCCTCTGCATATAATACGTATAGTAACTAATTACATCTTTATGTCTTTTCTTTTACTTTTTTTTGTTACACCTTGAAAGTCTGCATTTTTTTTTTTGCTTTGATTAAACGAGGTGCCTGATTCATGCATTAATCACACAGACTCCCAGGAGTTTACAGAAGATTTATCAGGGCTAGATTATAAACACATTCAATGTGCTTGAACGCTAGAGAGGATGTGCGGCCACCACAATAAATAAACATGAACTTGGTCTTGCCGAAGCCACAAAACAGACTCTATTTAGATAGGTTAGACTTTATTTCTTCAGCTGCGTGTGCTTCTGATAGTGGTATTTAAACAAACATTTTAGGAATAAACATGAAATTGAAGTCATCTTATCTTGGGTTTTTAATAATTTCCTCCAAGTGTTTGTTTGTGGGAAGAGGACAATTTAATTCACTGCTTTCTTAGGCCAAGCCAGAGCAGAGTTTGTATTTCAAAGGTCTGGATAAAATATTTTGGTAAATATTAATGACTGGTTTCAGCTTAGAACTACAGAAAAGTTACACAAATGTCTTGTGATAAATATGTTAACATGTGGTTTTTAGGCACGTCACGTGTTACATTTCACACGTGTTTTACACATGGACTTCTCATACTTGATTTACTTCGCACATGTTTTTCATAAATTTTTCCTTTTCCTGCACAGTTCATTTATTTGTCACTGGCATGATATGTATACATTACATTATCTAAGTGAAACTTTTAGAAAGAAGATATTGAGGAATTATGAAATTAAGGAATTTAAGAAGCCTTACATCCAAAGGGCCAATGAGGAACTCAGCCAATGAGTTTATTACAGTTACAGCTCTACACTATTATTTGGAAAGCACCACATTTACTGTACTAAGGCAAACAATCTTTTTATTAATTATTTCCTACTGTACTGTATGTACATGTTTTTATTTTAGAGAAAGGCTTAGTAAATATTAAGAAAATAATCCTACAGTTAGGGTTACTCTTAGATAGCTTTCCCAGTATGTTTTCTGAACTGAATGTTTCTTAAATGTGTACATTCCCAAACCAGCTATATTTGTGTAGTTTCTGTAAATTCTGTAAATTCTGTTTAGAAAAACTTTTACATTTTTTAAGTATTGAACAGTATGGAAAGTGCTGACATGAAATTCTCTCTAAGATCTTGATTTCCAAATGAAACGCTGAGCAATGATCCAGATATTTTTCTCCTCAGCCCAGGTGAGGTGCTTCTTTTATTGTCCAGGAGTGGCTTAATACACATTTCCTTAAGAAGTTTGTGTGTGGTGGCTCTTAATCCATTGACTCCAGCCTCACTGCACTCCAGCTTGTGAAGCTCTCCGAAGTTCTTGAAACTTCCCAGCCAGCCTTTCCAGAACTCGAGGTTAAATATTCTAATATTTTGAGTTACTGTTTTTGTTTTTTTAACAAACTATAAGCTGTAATGACCAATGATATGGCTTGTAACTTTTGATATTCAAATTTTTCAAGATGCAGTGTATATCATGGCTACATCAGGCCTCCTTCTCAGCTTTACAATCTACAGCTTGCTCTGCACTTGTTGTTGAGTAGGTGCTGAAAATATCACTGTTTCAACATGGTCAGTGTTTAATATCTAAAAAAAAAAGAAAAAGAAAAGGAAAAAAAAAAGCTGTATGGCTGGAGGGTGTGGCAAAGAAACAACTTCTTTCCAAGGAATTCCATGGAATCTTATAGAAAGTGTTCTTTATGAATTCTATAGAAGATTTTTGAAGGGGCAGAATTGTCTGACCTCAAGATAAGCACATATTTCATGGGTGAAGCATGCAAAGCTCTCTATGCATTTTCATCTGTCCACTGGGCTACCAAACAGGTCTGAGTCTAATCTAATAGCCTACAGGAGCAATGCCTGGGTGTGTGTGCGTGTGTGTATGTGTGTCATCAGAAAACTGTTTACTTGCTGGGAGACAGCAATTGCCCTTCCGTGACCTTTGCCACTGATCCCTGCATTTATTCCACGTTACTATTCTGCCCAGGCTGTTACTTTTAACATTTTAGCTATAAGGCATGTGCTATCTCACTCCACTTCCAAATTCTGATCAATACAATGATATATTAATCTGTTCAGTGAAGAACAGACCTTATAGGCATGAAGAAGGTCTCAAAGGAAGAATATTTTTACTATAATAGTACTGGCTGTTTTCTCACCAAAACAGAGCTACGTCTGATGCATCAGCCAGACGTCTTCAAAAAAATCTATAGAGTGTTATTAGAATCTCTGTATGCAAAGAAATTTTATTGACAAAATATAATTTGGGTAAAAGGAGGACAAAATAAAAATCTGTGGGTGGTCGATCCTTGTCAGCAGCAGAAAATGCAATTTTCTTAGTTCTGTCAAAACCATTCACTTTGATACCTGATCTATCATCAGTGGATTTTGTATAAGAAATAAAATGATGAATGAAATGACAGTTTGTACAATAGCTCTTATTCTTAATTAGTATACTTTGTGCAATATCACCCAAGCTTTCTTTATTAGCTTGACAACAAAACTACAAATGTGTTATCCTTTAACCTTACCTTGTTGCTTTATAAGCTTGTTAAGCAACAAGCCATCACAATTTTGCCAATGTCAAAGTTATTAGGAATCCTGTTAAAAGGTGTGGGTTGTTAAAATTGATGTGTTACAAGCACTAATGGGGAGGAGTAGAGATCTGAACAGCGTTCACATTGGCCAACATGTGATGGCAAGACAACAGGGTCAGGGCCAGAACTGCTGGGATTTGGGTTAGTACCCAACACAAGTGACCCAAGGAGGTACAAAATACACAACCAGGGCTAGCCCATAGAACAGCTACCTGCTGATGAAGTTAATATGCTAGCTATGATATAAGGGTGTAAGAAAACATAGTGCATTGCAACTTGCTACTTATTGGTCTGCGTAGCCACTGATCAATGTGCCCAGGCTCACCCCAGTCTACCACCATAAACACCTAGACTGTATAATCGGCCATGAAGCAGCGGAAGAAGGTGGCCTAGTCTAATGAATTATGGTATTTTTTACACCATGGGAATGGTGAGTGCATGCGCATCACTTACTTGGGAAAGAGATAGCACCTACAGATCTGGCCATTAAGAATGTGGGCTTTATCCCGCGAGATCCCGCAATTTGGCGCGCGACATGCCGCGAGATCCCTTAAGCAACATTCGGGTATTTAAATAAATGTGCTGTGCTTCACTGAATATCCGCCAGATGGCGCATGGAAGGACTTTATCTAAAAGCCAGACAAGTACAACGAAGAATTGTGTATAATTATTTAGCCTAAAACAATATTGTTTCCAATGCTGAAGCAAACATGAATTTTATTTTGTTTTACAATAATAATATTTTATGATGAATCTGCGTATATGTGCTTCATATTATGTTGAAATAAGATAATGATGAAAAGAGATGCCCTAAAGCCGTATAGGGCTTAAATCAAACTTCACTCATGCACTTGCATACACATATATGAAACAGTCACACATCTATATATACTAATAACTGCTCACACAACTACTGTACATATGAAATGCGCGCACACATGCCTATGAGACGCGCGCACAAATACACAAACTCTCTGTGCATATACACCTATGAGATGCGCGCGCATATACAGTAATTATGCAAATGTCCTAATTCGTGAATATGTCAACATGTCTTCGTTAAAACGTAAAAATGTGTCGAGCACCATCAGCAGACATAAAGGAACAAATATAAACATGAAGTGCTTCGGGCTTTTTATAAAAAATAATCATCTGGATTTGTTGCTGTTTGTGTCCAGCATTGAATAATTATTATAATAATAATTAATAATGCACTGTGGGAAGAAGGAAAGCTAAGTGTATGGTCAGATGCTCTAGGCAATGTTCTGCCAGGAAATCTTGGCTCCTGGCATTCATCTAGATGTATGGAAGAGGAACAGTGCCAAAACTTCTCAAACCAAAAGAGCATGTTGAATTTCATTAACTGAATAAAAACCAAATAAGTCCCCAATTTTAGGCAGGAAGTTTTACATTATGGCTGTTTGATATACAGTACATGTATGGGACTGTTAGGGTCAGCGTTAGGGTTAGCTATATAGGGCATATATCTTCTATAAATCTTCTACAAAACTTATTTTAATATGTAAGAAAATATAGTAGCATACAGTAGTTAAACCAAAGTGACCCCAAACAAATACCTATTAGGAATTAATTAATCAATCAATCAAACAAGGCTTAAATGTATTGTGCATTACCAATCTTTTAAAAATTTAGTCCTTTTTTGGACTGTGACCTTAATAGATGGCTACTATCTCAGCTATCTTTTGTTGTTATATTTTGTTTATTGTTATCATTACATTTTTATTCTTACATTTCTATTTTTAAACTCTAAGGCACTTAGAGGGCACTAAAGGCACTAAATATCAGAAAAATTACTTAACACCATAGAAAACATGAAATAAAAGATTTAACAGTTTACATCTAAAAGCTGTCCGCATATTTAAAAAAAAATCACTCATATCCACTTCAAAATCATCATTTAAAAAAATGCACTTTTTAAATGCCTTAAGTGGCCTTTGTTAATTAAGTGTTCTTTTAACTACTTTTTTTCTCATGTTAATAACCTTGATAAAAGTTGCCACTGGCTTTACAACTCATTAAAAAAAATTGCATAGTTTTGCTAATGCATTTGCATATATTATAATCATCGCCATTCAGTGAGCTCAGCAGTGACACAACATAAATGTCCCCTCAACAACTGCAGCCATTTATCTTTGAAAGCAGGCTGCTGGTTGAACTCAAGATAATCAGGGAAGGCTGTGAAGGAAATTTTTTTTTTTATTATAAATCTCATGATCACCACTAAAGGAAATAATTAGGTGGTTTACTATGGAAAAATGGTAGATATATGATACTGCAGTTTAGGGATATTATGCCACATGTGATAATTTTTTTAAGGTCTCTAGGATAAACACAATAAAATACATAATAAGCAGAGGTGGGCAAAGTACAGTACATAAATTAGGTACTTGAGTAAAAGTAAAAGAGATACGCCAAGTAAAACATTACTCAAGTAAAAGTAGAAGTCCTCCATTTACATTTACTTAAATAAAAGTACAATGGTCCTAACCTTCAAATTTACTGTACATAAGTATCAAAAGTGATACTGAGCTTGTACTAATGTATTACATTTCGGTCTCTCTCTCTCGGTAAATGTGCTGCCTGCAACTGTCTCCCCTTCTGATTTCAAACACCTGCTACATGATAAAAGCTGGGGTCCTATTGGCAAGCTTATTCCCTGCAAAGTAGATTGCACAGGGTATTCAGCCATGTTAAGTATGATTCCAAACTGCTCAGTTCAAAGGGAAATGTGAATGGTGTAGGGAACTAGTGAACAATGGTTGATCACTTATCTGGAAGAGGACATGAAAAATTTCCCATCAGTCACTGCATCTTGCTTGAAATGGAGCTTGAAAAGGGATTTTTATTTGACTCACCCACACACTCTGTATTGCTTATCCTATACAGGAATGAGGGAGGCCTGAAGCCTATCCCAGGGGATTCGGGGAACAAGGCAGGATATCAATCTAATCCAGCACAGGGCACAAGCAAGCACGCGCTCACACACTATGGCCAATTTGGAATGGCCAATTAGCCTAACCAGCATGTCTTTGGATTGCAGGAGAAAACTGAAGCAGCCAGAAAAATCCAAAAAAAGCATGTGGGGAACATTTATTTTAGTAGTGTAAAATTTTTACAGTAGGGGCAGCATGTACCCAAGGTGCTTATGTTTCCATGGTAATGCACGGAGGAAGTGATGTCTGTAATGTCGCAGGTCTTCTGTACAGTGGAATTTTGCTGAGAGAAGTTCCCTTAACCAACAAATATTCCCAGAACAGGAGGCAGGAAGGAGGGACCACTTTAAAGTATACTGTAGAAGGGAACGCTGGGAAGTCATATCACGCAATTATGCATAATTGGTAGCATATTACTGCTGGCGATTTTACTGCAGAAATATCATCATTGGTTCAAATAACTGATATAAAAAATATATATGGATTTCTAATCATATGATCATTTTGATGTTTTTTCCATTAATGTTGATTTGCTCTGACCATCAGTAGTACAAAACTAAAACAAAATTTTCTTACTTACTTTGTCATGTATTACATCGTTAGATAGTTATATATTTATGGCAGTTATTCCATCAAGAGGAAAGTGATTAAAAACACTGTTTAACTGGATACTTTCCCATATGGCACAGCTTGACATGATAAACAGTATTTGACACATTGAAATATTACTATAATTAATGGAGTGTTCTTATATAATGGCTCTTGAGCATCAGATTCTTTATGAACGCTTCATTAAGAACAACAGATCCTTTGACTTTAAAATGCAGAATGCCAGAATCTCATCCATCTAACAGAAGTTTGGTCAGTTGTGTTAGAATTTAGGAATAGGAAATGATTACCAAGATCGCTACCTAACAGCATTTGACCAGAGGCAAACCCTGAGGCCCTCCGAGGTCTTCAGGAAAGTTTCGAATATTACTGGGACCAAGGGGTGTGGCATAATGACACTATCTGGATCAGCTTTGTGTCTGTATTCGGATTTAAAGAAGTGGTGGTGGAGATATTTGACCAGAAGCAAGCCCTGAGGGAGAAGGGCTAGAGAAGCTGCAATGATCTCTGGGAGCTAAAAATACCATAGATGTATTTGCTATGCCTTTAACACAAAATAGTAGCACATTATTTTTTGTTTTCTGTCCTTACACCCCACTGAGATTTTCTTCAGCCTAGCAATTCATGAACAATTGGTTGAATGTGTGTAAGATTTATATGCGTTTGGCATCGTAAACAGCAGATGAGCTTTTTACAATTTGGGAAAGGGTTAAGGTCTTACACAAGATCAGATGTCTAAAATATATATATTTTTTCTTTTGCCTTCTTCCTATTTGGAGTGTATTTTACAAAGCATACAAATGTGTTAACCCTGCTGGTAACAAGTTCTACATTTTTATATTTTACTTTAAGTTTAGTTGGACCAACATTAATATTAATGTATTTGTATTAGATACAATCATACAATACCAAATACAGTATATAGCAAATGTAAATGTCAGATAAATCACCAACATAATCAGGAAATGAGTTTGAAATAAACCAACCATTTTAGCTTCAGAAAATGGATAAATCCATGCTAAGCATAAGCCATGTACTTAAGTAGGTAAGCAAACTAGAAACTTAGTTTAGAAACTTAACACAGAAATGAAATTCATCAAAGTGGTGAAATGGCCAGAGGGAGTCTAGCTACATTTGCTCATGGATTTGCTGTCCATTGAGAAAAAATGGAGATAATTAGCAATAGTCAATTACTGCCTCTGTTAGCCCTGACTCCTCAGTGATTTGCAGTGGGGTTTTAGATTTCTAAGCGTTTCAAGTTTTCTAAGTTGTTGGTCAGTAATTGGTGAGAATCTTTCACCATCATCCTTGTGATGATTGCTGTATAGTAACAATGCTGAATTGTTTTTGCTAGGTTTTTCTAAAAATCCAGTTAGATTGATATTATTAATATTATTATTATTAGTAGTAGTAGTAGTAGTAGTAGTAGTAGTAGTATCGCATACATAAGTTTTGGTGTGAGGCAGTGATGACTCAGGTAGTTGAGGCTCTGGGTTACTGATCATAGGACTGGGGGTCCGAGCCCTCTCACTGCTGGGTCACCACTGTGGTGGAAATTAACTTAACAACCCTGGAGACTTCTAAAAGTATCACAACATAAGTAAAAGTTTATTTAAACAGCACTGTACATCTCTGTTACACACACTGCAAAAGCGTCTGCAAGAGAGAGGTAACCCCCTCTCATCTTACAGTGCCTTACATATTCTACCGAAGCAGGTCATGGTGACATCTCATAAAACATGCAATGTTTAAAAAAAACAACAGAGCTGTTCCCTTGGGTGTTGATAAGCAGGCGAGTGACCCTGCTGGCGCCGAGTCCCTGTCCGAGATCTACGTGTATACTGTAGATGAAGGCCTTTACTCCTTGTACATCTTGTTCTTTCTTACACATTCCAAATCTGCAACTTTAACTGACCTGTGATCATGTAGACTTTTAGTACAACACAGTTGATTTTTTTTTTTTTTTATCACACCACTGAGAAGGCCTGGGACAAGACCCTTAACCCTATTCCCCATACAACCTAACCATTGCAGTAGTGCCAGTCAAAAGCCTAGTTAGAAAATGGGAGGGTTACAACAGGAAGGATATCTGGCATGAAAAACCTGTGCCAGATCAAATCAATGGTTCTTGAGATGCCTTTTCAATGTGTTTGGAATCCACCTACTGTATGCCTAATTTAATTAATTGGACATAATTAGGAAAGGCACACACCTGTGTCATATATACAGTATATAGTTGGGAGAATTTACTTTATCAGTAGAAGGATGCAATAAAGTTTCTGCGGCTTTGCAGAATGCCCAAGTGCCCTCCGTCATTCTCAAATGGAAGAGATTTAGAACAACCAACAGTAGTCCCAAATCTGGCTGCCCAGCCAAACTGAGCAATTGGGAAACCAAGGTACCAAGAACCCAAGCGTTATTATTCTGAGTTCCCTTAGGGAGAAAGGAAAGTCTTACAGAAGGTCAACCATCACTACAGTATTCCACCAATCAGGCCTTTATGGTAGAGTGGCCTGATAGAAACCATTCCTCACTAAAAGGCACATTACAACCAGCTAGGAGTTTGCCAAAAAAACAACTGGAAGTCTCTCAGACCATGAGAAACAAAATCTTATGGTATGATGACCAAATTCCCCCTGCCGTGTGTGGAGGAAATCAGGCATCACCTCATTAATACCATCCCTAGAGTCAAAGATGGTGGTGGCAGCATCATGCAGTGGTAATGGTTTTTTTTTTTTTTTTTTGCACCTGGGACTAAGAAACTTGTCTAGAAAAAAAAGATGCAGAAAAATAAAGAGCTATTCGAAATGAAGACATCCTTCAGAGTGATCAGGATCTCAGGCTGGGGTGGTGTTTATATTTCAGTGAAACAAAGGAGAAAAGCATACCATGAAAAAACATAGGAGTAGCTTTGTCCTGGAGTGAAAGTACTGGAGTGGCCCAGCTAGAGTCCAGACCTGAACCCAATAAAGCGTCCCTGAACCTCCAGAGTATGTGTTTGTTTCCCGCCTCAGGTCTGTGTGCATGGGGTTTGCATGTTCTCTTTGTGCTTGGTGGGTTTGCCCCGGGTACTCCAGTTTCCTCATACAGTCACATGCTTGTAATTTCCAAATTGCTTAACTGTAGTGTGTGAATGAATGTTTGAGTGTGTGTGACCTGCTATGGATTGGCAAAGCATCCAGTACCCCCCCCCCCCCCCCCACCCCATATGGCCATTCAACCCATACACCGTATGACCCTTCATCAAACTGTTGCCGTTAAGGTTTTGAGGCAAAGCTGAATGAACATTCACATTGTGTTAAAATCTGCATAGCCACAGTCCAAAATCTAGTTGTTGTCTGACACTTGTCTGATCATCATGATAACAGAAAGCAGCTAGTCTCCAGAGGCAGACATCACAGCTAGATTCAACTCAGTTTTTACTTTTTTAATCATTTGATTTTCTGTGCAAGCAGCCATCCAATTAACTTTGAGCCCCATAAATTAAACAGAACATGTACTATGTAGACCTGTTTCTTGTAAAGTTCACCAGAGATGGACTTACTGTACATGCCCTCAAATTGAAGCTTGTATACTGTTACTGCTATGGGCAAGTTTCAATTTCAGTTGTGCATGCACATCTTAGATAGCCTAATTTGCATATCATTTCATCCCAAAATTACACTTTGCAATTACTCTTTGCATATGACTAACAACATTCACACTTTGTGTGTGCAGTTCTTCTCGGTTTGTTGCAGCGACAAATCACTGTGCATTATTTGTGATTTTATCAAATCAGGAACTTACTGATTATCATTCAGAAAAACAGATATAAATAAATGAAAAGTTCTGGGTAAAAGTATATGATATATGTAAAAGAATGCTGTAAAGCAAAGACTCTGTCAAAATACATGGTATATACTGTACATTAAAAATACAAGGAGCAGTGAACAACAATAAACTACAACTACAAGTGGCAAATCAATTTCTGGCCTAATATACTTTTGTCTAGCAGTATATAGTCAGAGGTATACGCCCTACCAATTCATGAGAACACAACATTTTTCGAAGCTTCTTCAAGAACCTGCCAGAGCCCTTTTGGAGACTTGTCTGTCACACTTGTTCCTCTTTTTGCAGATAATCCCTGCAGGTAAGTCTTTATTGTGTGTGTGTTTTTTTATTATTATTTCTTTTGGGCAAAATCTGCAAAGTGGTGTATTATGTAACGTTACTTTCTCTACTGACATTTTTGAGAATTTTTTAAATATACAATACAGACCAAAAGTTTGGACACACCCTCTCATTCAGAGAGGTTGAATTTGTATTATGGCAAGAAAAAAGCAGCTAAGTGAAGAAAAAAACGAGCGGGCATCATTACTTTAAGAAATGAAGGTCAGTCAGTCCGAAAAATTGGGAAAACTTTGAAAGTGTCCCCAAGTGCAGTCAGAAAAACCATCAAGCGCTACAAAGAAACTGGCTCACATGTGGACCGCCCCAGGAAAGGAAGACCAAGAGTCACCTCTGCTGCGGAGGATAAGTTCATCCGAGTCACCAGCCTCAGAAATCGCAGGTTAACAGCAGCTCAGATCAGAGAGCAGGTCAATGCCACACAGAGTTCTAGCAGCAGACACGTCTCTAGAACAACTGTTAAGAGGAGACTGTGTGAATCAGGCCTTCATGGTAGAATATCTGCTAGGAAACCACTGCTAAGGACAGGCAACAAGCTGGAGAGACTTGTTTGGGCTCAAGAACACAATAAAGAACACAATAAAGAAAACTCTTTGAATGAGAAGGTGTGTCCAAACTTTTGGTCTGTACTGTAAATATATATTTTTTCAATGATCTTTGAAATATAGTGTGCCTAAGACTTTTTCAGAGTACACTTAATCTTTCTTCCTCACCTTCGAAGTTCTTAAAAAATTATCCGTTAAATAAAGCATATAAACCGCAAGTTAAAATAAATAAATACATAAAAAAAGAAAAGATGTTAATTGCAGTTCACTTGATATGCAAGTTTATATGTGGCAAAGTGACGATAGTAAATAGCATTAATTGTGCAAACACCTACTGTAAGTACTTGTACAAGGAGCAGCAGGAAAGTGACAATGAAATTGAGTCTGTGTGTAAAGGCAGAATCTATAAAAGTGAGAGTAACTGAGCGGACCCTGCAGGTAAACAGGAGTTATGCTTGTTATGCCGTGATGTATATAGCAGACAAGCATGATCTCCCAGTCCACATTCCAATGCCCTTGTAGTGAAGTGTTGAAACGCCGAATGGCTCTGAGGACAAAGGATTTCCTAACGTCAGTTGAGTAGCTTTGTGACAGAGGGCTTTTACTGACCCTCGTAATGTAATGATTAGTAGTAATGATTCTCCTGCCAATTCATTGGTTGTCACTGCATATTTTTTTCTTAGTTGTGGTTGTCATTGTGGTTAGTTGGTTGTGTGCTGTTTGGGTGTCCTATTTTAGTTACAGTCTGGTTTAATAAAAAATATAAAATAAAAAGCATAATCTCAAATATTATGGCTAATGGTCAGGTTTTACTCTTCAATGGAGACAAAATACTGAGAAATCCGGTATTGAAACTGTGGAAACAAAATTCCAGAATGCAGCATACACTACCAGTCACACCTTCTAATTTCATGGTCTTTCCTGATTTTTATTTCTTTTCTACATTCTAAAACCATGCTAAAGGCATCTCATTTGAACAGATGATATTGCGATGTGTCTGCTACTTATGCTCTGTAAAGCCTAACAGCTCTAACAGGAACAGCTCTAATCTGAGGTGCTGTTAATTGGTGATTTTTGAGGCTGGTAATTTAAAATGAACTTCTTCTCTTGCTTTTCTGGGTGGGTTTTCATGAGTTTCATCATGGTGCTTGATGGGTTTTGCAAATGCACTTGACATAGATTAAAATAACAACCAACCATTATCAGTGTTGTTACTTTATTACCTAATGCCATACAGTATGTGTTATTTCACAGTTTCAAAAATCCATTATTGTTCTAGAATGTAGAAAATAATCCCAAACTTGTGTCTAACCCTTCGACTGGTGTGTAAAACATATTTAAATAGTAGTGTAGCTACGTTTATGATGCTGTTTGCCTTGTGTTATCGCAGAGATTCAGCCCAGGTAGTTATCTACCCATGAGATGATGCACACAGTGGCAGTTATTAACAGGAAACTTTGGAACTTGTTCTGTTGACCAATAGATGAGAGAGCTGGACAAACAAAAGTAGCAAAGCACTGCTGTATAATCTTTTTTTCATGATAAAGAAGGAGCTTGTTAATGCCATGTCTGTGGTGGCTTGTCGATGTCGAATTGCATGCTGCAATAACAATTTCTGACATTGGCACATTCAGCATGTAAAATGCGTGTGGAGTGTGGATGCCTCCACAAAAGCAATCTTTTCTCTAGTGGACTTTCAGTAACATTTTGCACTGAATTTACAGTATAATGGGTTATTTACCAAAATGTTTTTAATTCTCTATATATATTATCAGCAAAATGCAAAGAAATGTTACTTATAATAACATTGTGGAATAAAAAAAAATGTAACTTTTTGGCAAACTCCTAACTCGTTGTAATGAATAAAATGAAATAGTCTCAGAGATATGTGACTTTCTCCTCTTTTACAGTGTCAAATTAAAATATCTTTCATGAGTGGTAACTTGATTGAAAAGAATTTACATTTTATTATTTTTTCACACAGTTTTCTACACAATGTTCCCTTTGTATGTAATATTGTTTGTGAGTGCGTGTGGGAAAACAACAATTAGTTTTAAGACTTTCATTTAGCCTTGGGATTGAACAGGGGATAGTATGCAATGTAACATTCTTTGTGGAAAATTATTATATTATATATTCATGCAAAACATAAAATTGTAAATAAAATCATTGTAAGCACTTCTGTAAAAAAAATAAATAAAATAAAACAAAAAAGCTTTAAAAATCCATTATGTCAGTTGTGCAAAAAGGTTGAAACAATGATGTTTTTTTGCAGATGCTATAGCACCATCTGCCATATTTGTTATAACAACCTTGGGTTCATGCATT
The DNA here is from genome assembly GCA_011419295.1 of Clarias macrocephalus. Classification (NCBI taxonomy): domain Eukaryota; kingdom Metazoa; phylum Chordata; class Actinopteri; order Siluriformes; family Clariidae; genus Clarias; species Clarias macrocephalus. Next base: position 55,822 of record JAAGKR010001470.1, read on the forward strand.
AAATTCAATTCAGCTCCACTATTAACAACCCTGAATTCAGAAAATAAAAAGCATATTTTGGGCCTCACTGTAAGAGTGCGATGAAAAGTTCATGTTCAATATACATTTAGAGAACTTATTTGCTACACATACCTTGTGCATTTTACACATACATAACCACCTAATAAATAAGTGTATATTGTAAATTTACAAGTATACTTTGGCCCATCCGTGGCTACACAGTTTCAGCATCACCTCTATCCTACTTATCATGGATCAGTTTTTGATCAAAGGACCACTGCCAAACAAATAATTGCAGAACAAAAGTGGTTCTAGGTTGGTTTCTCTCCATTACTGGGTGTGATAGAGGGCAGATGATAAATTGCACAGCAACACATGGGCTACAGTTTGTATAGTGGTGGCCAAGAGTGTGAAGACAATGTATGCCATGTATTCTAGTTCTTCCTGTGCACAGATCAAGTGATTTGGCTAATTAGTTTTAGCCTAATTAGTTTTAATCTGGCTGAAGATTTGTGCTAATTAGATATTAGATGGAACATATCCAGTATGTGGCAGGACTGAACATGGAGTTACCACCTCTGTTGACTGTTATAGATTTAAAAAAACGCTACTTTTTTTTTCTTAGTTACATTCTAGACTAATTTTGTAAGTGTGCTACCTTGCCTTTAATTAGAATATATCTTGTCAGAATCCCCTGTTGCCATCATGATTTTAAATCATTTATTGATGCCTGAGCTTTCTGAGCAGAAAAACAACCTTTGTCTCGGAACATCAAAACAGCCTTTTTAAAGTGGACCTAATTATACTCCTTTTTATCAAGTTCAAAGAAATTTTATAGGTCTCTAAGTGTGTCTGACAGTATTTCAGCTGAAATATCAGATAATTCTTGAATTTCCTCCTGTTTCCCTTTATTTGCACTGTTGTGCTGCTTCAGTCTCTGTAGTTTTAAATAAATGATGCCCTTTTTAACCCACTCAAGCTTGGAATTTCTCCGATTTATCTGGCTTTTCCCAACCATATACCTGACAAAAAAATAAAGGAGAATAGTAAGGACTTTCTGTATTGTAGCAGCCACTGTATTGTGCGTGGGTGTAAGAGTGTTACGTTGTGATGATGCCATCACTGTTTAGTGGCATGAAAGTAAAATCAGTGGAAGTATGAACTGGAACAGGGTAGGTTAGCCATTAGCTGCTACCTAGCCTTCTTTTGCTTTGAAAAAAGAGCCAGTCTGGAAAATTTAGCTCAGTATCAGTTGCATTTTAACTGCATGGATATCATCATGAAATAGCACTCACATCCACACACAATGAATCTGAAAACACACACACAAGTTTGTTCTCCACATGTTTTAGATTGCCTTTGATGAAATTGTGTCAAAAAGTTTCAGACTGATTTTCTAGTACTTTCGGAAAATTTCTCAAAGTGACTAACTCGAAAAATCATCCTACTTCAGCGTTCAGTACATGTCCACATTAGCAACAATAGCCTAATAGTGTGACTGCCTTCAACAAACAAGCCTGAAAGAAACGTTAAAAATATCAACACTCATCTTCAGCATCTGAAGTTGACTCACAGTTAAAACAAATTTACTCTTGAGCTTCAGTACTGATGCAACTCCAGCTTTAAAACTGTTCTCCATTCAGAAAACAGTTTGATGTGAAATGTTTAACATTAAACACAGTGTATCAATGATAACAACTGTTTCTTTGCTTCCTCAAAAGATGGGAGTAAAAAAAAGTGTTTGCTGTTCTTGTTTGCAGCCAACAATAGAGCATTTAGGATGGCTTGCTATTGGAACTGCCATGTTTAAGCTGTCTAATGTTCCATTTCGAAAACACAAGTGTGTTGTGGGCAAAATAAAAAAGATGAATCCTGTGTGGAGCTGAGCACTGAGTTGGAGGAGGTTCTCCATGAAAAATAGATCATGAACAATAGAAGTTCCGGAAGTTCAAAACTCTGATGTTGAACTGCCTGCATTACAGCAGGCCATAGCGAGAAGATTAGCAAGTTAGCCTAGTTTCCCTAGATAGCCAGTTCTGGTCACCTCAACAGGGTGACCACCCTCCACTTTTCTCATCCGGGTATGAGACCAAAAATTGTAGAGTTCATCAATACGCTACCTAGCTAATATAAGCTATCATTCTAATGGTGATCATTGCCTTTTCAAAACAGTAATAACTATAATCACTGTCATAGATTTAATCAAGTATTGTGTCTGTATATCACCTCATCTAAAACCAATCATCCTATAAACTCATTTAAAAGTGGAGAAGGTACTTTTTAGGTAGAGAAGGAGTATTTTACACTGTTCACATTCATACATTTCTCTTTATGGTTCCATTAATTCTAATTTAGAATAGTCCCAGGTAACTAACTGTTCTGGGGTTGAATCCCAAATAGCATAAAATGTAAAGCTTAAAGAGATTCCATGAATGTTTTTAAAAGTGGATTTCTCCTGTCTTTACAGGGCTGTGTACCGCCACTGAATCTTTTAGTGGTAGGCAGTGCCGGACTGTACCAGCTTACTTTAATTTTCTTGAAATTTCTACATAATGGTGGCTTAGTGGTTAGCACGGTCATCACTCACCTCAGAGTTTGCATGTATTTAAGTTCCCTCAGTTTTCACACAAACATGTGATGTACTCTGATTGGTGTTTCCAAATAGCCCTCACTGTGTGACTGGGCGAGTAAGTATGTGTGAGTGTGAGTGAGTACACAGGATAAGTGTTATAAATGGTAGATGGATGGATGGATGGATGGATGGATAAATACTGGGTGCAATTAAAGATCACTTGGTAATTATAAAGATTGATATTAAAGTTGTTCAGGGTAGATTCCTTAAGGGTTAAACACTAATTTACAAAGACCTGATTGATGATCTCTCCAATAAATGCTGACACAAAAAGCCACTTCTGTGCATCAGAATCTCTGCCCTTGTTTGGATTGACAAAGTAGCTGTCAGATCCTGCCTGAGCTGCCAGAACACCCACGTTAGCAAACAAGCTCTAATCCCTTTCAACAAATCCACATATCCTCACCCTAACCTCAAACCACTTGTCTGTTCTGGTCATTTCCATCCTTGAACACTGCCTGTAACTTTTCATTTGCAGAGAGAAGATATCTGTAGCATACTATGCTTCTGCAGTATTAACTTCTCTCTCTCTCTCTCTCTCTCTCTCTCTCTCTCTCTCTCTCTCTCTCTCACTCACACACACACACACACACACACACACACACACACACACACACACACACACACACACATGTTTACATGCTTTGCAACTTTCCATTTCATCCCCACCATCCGGCAAAAATCAGTGAGCAAGCCAGATGTTTATAGCAAATGTCAGCCAGCAAGGCTTTGGATATTTTACCGTGAAGATCGTGGCAGACAGAATGCAGCCTACTGTCTCATCACTTCACCAATGTATTCCTTTAGGGAATTAAGGAAGTGTGTGTGTGGTGCATGGCCGAAAGACAAAGCAAGAAAAGATTAATGATATGCTGAGCATGGCCTGCAATGTCCCTCGAGAACTACCTGGGGAATACTCTGCATTATGATTATGGTAATATTTTTGCTATATATATATATATATATTCTTGATTTGAAAAACACACTCATACAGAATATTGCATCCAAAAAATAGCATAAGGCTGTCAAACAAACAATGAGATGAAAAAAAAAAACACTCCTGAGAAATTTGTTTATGGCACATCTGGCTCCTTAACTGTTTGCGAAATTTTAGTGAAAGCCACTAATTAGCAACTGCAGCAGCAAGCAACATGAAAGTTCCACCTGGCCATAATTCTAACAAAATGGCTATTTTAGTGCACACACTCCCATTTGATCACATTGTGCTCATTTGACAAACGACCTGATAAAAGCTTTAAATTTATGCACCTTCATTTCACTTTAAGAAGTGCATTAAATTGCTAATTACTTACTGGGGCTTGCTCAGAAGCAGAAAATATGGTGACTTTTTATGCACACACCAAGTGCACTCAAATATACTGATAAAGAAAAAATAGGAATGAGAGGGGTCAGTTGTAACACAATTGAACATCTATGTTAGCAACAAGCTACAGGGTGACACTTGCTCTGCACATGCTTAGTGGTATCAATAATTTAATGGTACAGGAGACAATTTGGCTATCTGAGGTAGTGCCTGCGTGAGAATTTAAAATCTATGAATCAGCCCTCCCTCTCCCTTCTTCCCCATGCTCCACCCAGACTTTAACCAAGCTCATCATGAACATGCACACTGATGTAGCATTAAAGCTTCCCTCTTAGTCTCAAAGTAAACTATTTGACTGCTGAGCAGTAAAGTAAGGTAACTTACCGGGCTGCCTGACCTGCTTCATGTCGACTGTAAAATCAGGACAACCATGTAGCAAATTCCATTACATGACAGGGGACAATACACATTTATAACCAGAACAGTTTGGAAACATCAGCAGAGGAATAACAACTAGGCTCTGCATGTTCACTGAAAGTTTTAGAACTAGATTCTGTTTTTCTTTCTTTCACTAAATTTTGCTCAAATTTTTATTATCTGCCCAGGCCTAATTTTTTTTACCAGCCCATGATGAAACAATGTACCTGACCTGGGCAGACAACTTTTGGCATCGATGATATCAACATCTGAAACCTCACAAGGGCACCAGGCCCCAGTCAAAGCCTCTTCTGAAGCTTTGGGAGAGCACAGGAACTAAAGAACTTTTGTCAGCCAGCAGCAGCGGAACCAATAAGGCTGTCTCTGCATACAAACATGGTAGAGGCAAACTACAACTCCCAACATACCCGTTCCAGATCTAATGGCGTTCTACTTGCACACACCTGTACTCAATTACCAAGGTGCATAAATAGAACTCAGCTAATGAAGGACTTTGTGAAGTATACACTCCCATGAGTAATCCGGCTGTTACCCATCCTTATTACTGCGAATGCCTTGAAGTGTTTGGTCTAGTTTTGTTTTCTGATTTCTGCTTCCCTTTCTACTATGTGGTTTGCGGCTTGACTGACTGCTGCCTGTTTCGAGTTTCCCAATCTGATTTAGCTGTGTTTAATTTTCTTTGTGTTTTAAGTAAACTCAACTTCGTTTACCAGCAATTGTGTTCCCATGTAAGTGGCTTCCTGACCATATTTATGTACTGATTGATAGCCATGTGATTCACCCTTGAACTCTGGACTTTTTTAATTGCTCAGTAGGGCAAGCCTTGCACCAAAACCTCTAAAAGGGAATATTCAGGCTGATTTGATGTGACCGAGCCATGAAAGCATATGACCGCACCTCTCCATATTATGAAGCATCTAAACTATTAAATTTCATTTGTATAGCGCTTTTAACAATGGTCATTGTTGCAAAGCAGTTGTACAGAATCAAAAAAAAAATTATGAAATAAAATGTAAAAGAATGTGTATGAATCAAAATGATCAGACAGCACCTCATGAGCAAGTCAAGGGCAACGGTGGCAAGGAAAAACTCCCTGAGATGGCAATAGGAAATAACTTTACGGGGAAACAGACTCAACAGGAAACCCATCCTCATTTAGGTAATAACGAATAGCAGGAATTGTTTTGCAGTCATACTGTCTGTTAGTTAGCTACAAGTACAATATAACATATCTAAAAACATCTGTTTGCGATAATATTCTTATATGCAGTAAGTCCTAATTCAGCAAACATTCGATCACGCAATGAAACCAAAAGATGACCAGAAGGTTTCTGCATCACTGCACATGTCCTATGCCTTTTGTATAGTAGCAGGTTTTAATTTATTACAGTGGTATAATTATACTACATGTTTAGGATTTGATCATCGTGAAAAATTTGTTAAATGGCTAGTAAAATCAAACCCCTTAAAAACATGTTTACAAAATGATTTTCAGTTGATGTGTATTTATGCTGCTGTCCTGATTAATACAAATAGTTTAATTTAGAATACCTTAGATTACTTAATTTATTTAACTTCTACTGCATGAAGCATCCAACGATAACACTATCATCACCACCAGGTGGAACAGCATTGATCACCAACCATACACCAGCAAACTAGTGCCAGGGTCATGAGCCCTCATGGCTCATCCGTGCCTGCAAGGAGCAAAAAGATAGCCTAAGCAGTCCAATACCACAGATAAGCCAATGTAGCACAAATCACAGTAAAAGGCAATGCTGGCACCAGAACACCCAACACGCTCAGGGTCCAACAGTCAAAGGGACCCTTAAACTCTACAGATCCTAATCCTATCAAGCACCCATGGGATGCACAGGACAAAGAAGTCCAGACTACAAAACCCATATATTTGTTTTAGACACCAGAGCAGACATTCATAGGCCCTGCTGAGCCACACCTTGAGGGGCCAGAGTCACCCCGGTGGCACAAGGGGACCTAAAACCTAAATGCTTTTAATGTTAATAGTTTTAATATTATGGCCGATTGGTACATGAGGGTGAGAAAAAAAAATGTCAGGTTATATTAAAACCTCTGTTGGCTGCACTGTCTTATCAGTGCTTTCCAATCAAGGCTACTGTCTTCCCAGGCACTGCTGTGCAGGTGTGAGTGTGTTACAGTACATCAGTTCATTTGTAACTGCGGTGCGAGCAAAAATGGATGCAGCACTTGTGATTTGTCTAATTACTTGACTATTTGTTTTTGTGGTATAAGGATGTGCCATCATTTAACAGAGCCATTATTTGCTAAGAGAAGTTTAAGGAAGGATGGACAAGTGTTACTGTATATATGCATGTGTGTTTCATTTTACAAAAATGTAACTTAATAGATTCACCAAATCAGCTACCAGCCCACATATAAGCAAGTTTCAAATGTAACAACTTATCCCACTCTTCCCTAATAAGATATACCCAGTCAGCTTAACGTGATACAGACACTATTAGCAGGTCCCATTTTTAGTCCCATTTCTTAATCCAGAAAACAGTTTGATTCTGAAATAGATAAGGCATATTTGCAATTAATGCATTTGTTTCATGTCATATACTGTAGAAATCCTGACATATTCATATAACACTGCTACTATTATACAACTCCATTTAGGTGACTGCCGTTCCGCCTGCATTTTGTCCTTAGGCTGGATTCCAAATGTCATTTTCCCCTCTTTTATACCATTTCCTTCACACAGGATGAAAACATTGCAGGAAGGAAGGATTCAGGGGAAAGAAACATTTTACCAGATTTCCATGCCTAGCAACGCTGGTAATAGATGTGAATGTTGAATGAATAACAGCTGCAACTATCAGGAGAATGATGAGTTCTTAGTGAATGGTGCGTGTTGTCTATGAGATGTTTTACACACAGAAATATGTGTGGGCGCCAGGGAAAATCTTTCACATTATTAAATTCTAACCTAACATTTTTTTTTCTGTGTTACAAGTATAAAAAGTTTCTGTTCTATACATGTCTCAATCACAAGTAAAGTTTTGAAGCCTAGGTACTCCCAAAGCAACTTGCTCAAAATGTGATCTTCACCATGTAAGGATCTTCATTGGTTTAGTTTCAGGTATCTTTAGGCAGACTGACTGAAATCACTTGTGTTACTTTGTTTACACACTTACAACGGACCCCAACACTCAACCATTTTGAAATCTGATATGCTAGCTAGCATAACCGAGATAAGCATAATAAGTGAGCGTCAACTAGACAATAAAACTAGCTCAAAAAAGTTTTTTTTTATCAGACTCACTGGTTTTTCTTTTTTTCTGTTTTAATAAATGTATTACATTTAATGTACCTTAAAGTATATTGTATAATCTTAAATTATATTACCTTCCATTTGGGCTAAAACCTTTGTCGGTTTGTTTGAACAATAAACGGCTAAAGTACTGTGCAAAAAACTTGAGAAATGAAAACTTTTGTTGAAATTTGATGCTCAAAGAAAAACTTTTTAGTACACTATTTTAAAACATAAAAATACAACAGTTTTTTTTTTTAACAAAAAATGTTTGATGCAGCAGTTAGGCTTCATTCGTTTCACTTCAACCACCTGTGCTGATCCATATAGATCTGAGGCCATGACACATAATCTGGCCATGGTTCAACTGTATTCTGAAAGTCTTCAGTAAGGACACATCCAGATGCACATCCTTCAAACAAGTCAAATCAAATAGGTTTTTATTGTCATTTCAACCATATACAGATCAGTTCCGCCAGGACCAAGGTGCTACATACAACAAATTATCAACATAAATTAACAAACTAAGTAGCTACTGTACCTAAGAAACCTACAGTAATAAATTTACAGATGACTATCCAAGTCCTATACAAAAAGGACCACAAAAGACAACATATATACTATAGAATTATTCCTCATATTAGACTTCATACTTCACCTTTTATTTGCACCTATCGTACAGTATGAACAGAATACACACTCATGTTCTTTCGAGTTCAGGTTCAGTTTTACACAGAAATTCTTACTCAATAACCCATTCAGTACACTGCTTATCACAAGAGGCCATGAGCCTGTCCGAGGAGATCCCAGACCCCATCATATGGTTCTGGTCCATCAAGGGGCACAAGCATGCACACTTTTTTTTTTTTAAACTTGGAAAGTTTGAGCTGCATGTTTTGGGACTGTGAAAGGAAGCCAGTGCACCCAGAGGAAACCCCCCAAGCACAGGTAGAACATGCAAATACCACAGACCTCAAGGAAAGACTCAAACCCTTGACCCTGGAGGTACATTTACAGCTACACCACCATGTGCATACAGAGAAACCCTTCGCTGTAAAACACTGCTATAAATTAATTCACTTTATTCCATAAAACAAGCATCATTCATACAATGAATACAAGATATTATTGGTTTGGATTATAGTACCTTGGACCTGATAAAACACCGTGTGAAACACCAGCAGATGACATGGCTCCCCAAACCACCACTGACTGCACACTTTACACTGGACTTCAAGCAACTTGGATTCTGTGCCTCTCCTCTCTTCCTCCAGACACAGAGACCTTTTTACTTTTTACTTTCATCTGAAAAGAGGAGTTTGGCCCACTGAGCAACAGTCCAATCCTTTTTGTCTTTAGCCCAGGTAAGACACCTCTGACGTTGTCTCTGGATCAAGAGTGACTTGACACAAGGAATGCGACAGCTGTAGGCCATGTCCTGGATACGTCTGTGTGTGCTTGCTCTTAAAGCGCCGACTTCAACTGCTGTCCACTCCTGTTGAATATCCACCAAATTCTTAAATGGGCTCAGTTTCACAATCCATTTTATCCCTACATAGGCTGCAGTTATCCCTGTTGCTTGTGCACCTTTTCCTATAACATTTTTTCCTTCCATTCAACTTTCTATTAATGTGCTTAGATACAGCACTCTGTAAACAGCTTCTTTAGCAATGATCTTTTGTGGCACACTGAACTAGACTGAGAGACCATTTAAAGGCTCAGAAAACCTTTGCAGGTGTTTTGAGGTAATTAGCTGATTAGAGTGACACCATGAATCTCCAATATTGAACTTTTTCACAATATTATATTTTTCTGATATACTGAATTTGGGGTTTTCATTAGCTCTAAGCCATAAGCAGCAAAATTAAAAAGAAATAAACTGTTGAAATATATCGGCCTGTGTGTAGTGAATCTACTGTATACAGTATAATATACAAGTTTCACTTTTTTAATTGAATTACAAAAATAAAATCAACTTCAATGACATTCTAATTTATTAGAATTGGAATATCTAATGTTGCAGGTGGGAGTGAGATTGTTATTAACTTTTTCAAAGTAACATAATTTCTCACCTATTATTTGTAAACCTTCTTATATTAAAGTAATATCAGCAGAGGTGGGCAATGTACATTCTTTCCTTAAATAAAAGTAGAGATACCTTAGATAACATTTTATTTAAGTAAGTCTAGCATTTACGATTTTACTTACATTTTACAAAAATACTTACCTTTAAACGTCATTATGTATCAAATGTACTCAATTTGTATAAGCTCACAGGATCTGTTAAATTATATTAAAACTCTCTCTCAGTTTCTCTACCTTCTTTTCGCTGTGCTTCCTGACTGTACATGTGCTGTGTTAATCCGTGTCTCCAACCAACAATCTCCACTTCTGACCTCTGAATTGAAAACCATGCACATACTTAAACACACAATAAAACATTTGACTTGATGCAGTACCGGCCCCAATCCCAGATAAAATAGGAGGGTTGCAACACGAAGGGCATCCGGCATAAAAACCTGTGCCAAGCTTGTATGCACGGACTGGATAGTCCGCTGTGGCGACCCCTTGCCGGGAGCAGACAGAAGACCAACAACAACAGAAGAAAGCCAAATCATGCAATCCAGTTGCAGGGTTTTGTTTATAAAGAGGGAAACAAAATCATCAATATCCAAGCAAAAGTCAGAAACCGAGAAGAGTCAGTAGCAAACAATCCAAACGTTCAGAATCCAGAGACACAGTGAAATAGGTCATACACAGGAGCCAAATGATCAAACTATGAACAGCTTGGTACACAGATAAACTGACAATACTTTATAATGGTGGTTAATGGAGTCATTTGCTTAAATAAACTGTGAACAGGAACTGAACTGGTGACCTAGGAAATGAATCAGAACGCTGGCGAGGGCTCCCTCTGGTGGAGGGATGACTGGTTCATGGACTATGGTTGGGTCTGGGTGAGGTTGGTGAAAGTCTGAGATTAGTGAGGAGACCAAGATGACTTTTGCGGCTACCCATGATCTCTCCGCTGGTCCATATCCCTCCCAATCCACTAGGCATTGCCCCTTCTCCTTGATCTCCATGACCAGGTACGTAGGAGTTCCATCAATCTTCAGAGGGGTGACGTGAGGGAGAAATACAGTAATTAGCAAGAAGCTGTAATCGGTATGTGACAGGGTTTATTTGCCTAATGACTTTAAAGGGAACAGTGGTGAGTGATATCTTAGGACACACTGAAATGTATTAGACGTTTTGGGCATATTCTGTCCATGGGAGGAACTCCACCTATGCTGCTCTCGGCTACAGTAAGAGTGAAGGTACCGACCAATTTCCTGATCCCTGGACTTGACCATTAGATTGAGGATGGTATCCAGACAAGAGGCTGACGTTGATGTTGAGCTGCTTACAGAATACCTGTCACACTCTGGACGTGAACCGGGTTCCTCTGTCTGAGACAATGTCTTCTGGGAGGCCGTAAATCCTGAATACTTGATGAAACAAGGCTTCTGCTACCTCAGTATCTGTGGGGAGGCCTTCAAGGAAATGAACCGACATGACCTGGGATTGGTTAATTTCGAAGCAGATTGTCCAGCCTGATAGCCAGGTTAATGTACTGTGACAGATTCAAGGGTTTGTCCTTACTTGCTAATTCGGTCTGTAGAGCAGGGTTAAGCCGATCCCGGAAAACCGACTTTAATGCCATGTCATTCCATCCACTCTGTGCGGCTAAGATGCGCGGGTGAATTTACCTTGCCGTAAAAGCAGAAGTCGGACAGAGACATCTTGCCCACCTGCTGGGTGTTCAAATACATCCTGTAGTTGCTGGGAGAAGGATGTGAAACAAACTGTGAAGTTCCTGAGCTAAGACCTAATATATTGCGTGAGGTGTTCGTTGGTAGGTTGTAGTGCCTGTAGCTGTTAACGGTAGCCCTTTAGCATCTCATCTTGGTAAACAACTGCCTTCTGAAGCTGTAAAAATGCAGCTGGATTCAGGTTAGGCGAAAAATTCTGTAACGGATCAAAAACGGAGGCAGGGTAGAATCCATATACATGGTTTTATTTACAAAGAGGGAACAATACCAAAAGCACAACCGAAAATATCGTACTATAATATCCAGGCAAAAGTGTCTGATCAAACTATGAATGGGTTGGTACACAGAGAAAATGACAATACTTCACAATGATGGTTAATGGAGTCATGCTTAAATATAATGTGAACAGGAAGTGAACTGGTGATCTAGGAAATGAATCAGAACTCTGGCGAGGGCATCCTCTCTGGAGGAATGATTGGTTCTTAGACCGAGATGTTACATTATGTGACACAATGCAATGCAAAAATGTAGTAAAGTAAAAAGTACAGTGATACCTCGGCATACGAACAACAAGCCTAAGGCATGTGAAGCACTTTCAGCATACGAGCTACCAGGCCGATATGAATCAACTGCCGGCTTGCGCCTACGTTAGGAGTACATAGTTCACATACTGTAAGTTGCGCGCACATCTGGGAGCTGTTCAAAACTTGTTTGCGTCAGTGAAAAGGAAAGCAACAGCAGTTGATGCATTTTTTTGCAGGGTTTTTTTTTTTTTTGCAAAGAAGCACAGTTTCAGTTTTGTTTTAAAGCAATCAGTGCCAAGGGCAATCATAAATTAAGGTTAAGTGAGGTCTAATGTCTAATTATTTTATATTTGACTTTTTTTACTTTTATAATTTACAGGTATTCCCCAACTTCATTTGAGTTCATCAATGGACCGAGGTCCTAAGAACATTTTGTAAATAGCGTGTAAGTGAATCTATAAAATGTCTAAAGTCTGGTATATTGTTTGTGTGGGTGCAAGAGCAAATAATCAGCCTGAATAATCCTAATTTCGGAAAATCCTCAACAAAACGGCGTTCACAGTTCAAGAAAGTGGAAAACAACTGACAGAATGGCATCCGGGATTTAAAGGCGCAGAGACAACACTGTTATATTTCACATACCAGTAAAACATTGCAAGTAACTTCGTTTGTGTGTGTGTGTGTGCGTGTGTGTGCGTGTGCGTGTGCGTGTGTGTGTGTGCGTGTGTGTGTGTGTGCGTGTGTGTGTGTGTGTGTGCACCTGTCTGTGTGTGTGGAAATTGGTAATAATCGTAATATTTTTCCTCCTTAAGAACTCGCCAATGTATGTCAATGTACCTCTGTATATTTGTTATAGGATGTAGTTGAGTAAACGTTTTAAATATCCACTAATAAAACTACTCAAGTACAGTACGGATATTTGAAATATGTACTTAAACATAGTAATGAAGTAAATATATTTCACTACCTTCCATCTTTGCATGTCAGAGCCTTGTGAGTTTAAATCCCAGCACTGCAAATCTGCTATGGTTGGGTGTTCGAGCAAAACGGTTAATCTTCACCTGCTCAGTTGTATTGAGTGTCAGTTTTAATTTGCTTTCGATAAAAGCCTCAGTCAAATGAGTAAATGTAGTGGATTATATTTTATTTTATGCTGCATGTTTTATTATAGTGTTTGCTGTAATTGAACACATTTACAGGTACTTTCAGTAAATGCACTCTACTCTGCTACCAGTTTTACAGTTATGGATTGTTAATTTACAATACTGGATTCTGCTGCCACCAGATTACAGTAAATGTCTTAGATATCCAAGTGGGAATGTTGACATACAGTATATCCAGCATATATAACATTACTGTAATTCTGTCACAGTTATACACAGTATTTTTTTATAATGCTAACATTTTTTTATGTCTTCTTTTATAGTTCCACTTAATAATCTGGAACATCCACAAACTGTATAGCAGCTATAAACACCCATTTCTTCACCAGCCACTCTTCCTTCTTCTATATTTACCTCTATCTTTACTTCTGCAAATATACAAAATAAAACATCTTTAAAAAAAAAAACTTTTCTATATCAACTATCTTTTCAATAGATCACACACTAACCACATTTCCTGTATTTTCTTAAATCATATCTGACTGCTGCTTTCTTATACAAACCTGATGCCATTTTCTCCTAAATTAAATTTGCAGCAGCAGATTTAATTATGACTTTTAGGCCTAATAGCCATTTATTGTATAAAGCCACATTCCTGAGTATATAAAATCAGTCCCTCAACACTAAATCCATTTATTTGAGACGGGAAATAGAAAGTGGGCTACGTCTTTAAAGATGTCTGATCACATTATATGCGTAGCTGCACAATATTATGGAGTAATTGTGTGATATTTCTGCCTCTCAATGATGTGTCAGTTTGTTCTTATGAATGCATGTTGATAGTCATGGCAACTTGTTATTTTTCTAAATATGTAAATACTGTTAACAGTTAGTGTGTGATGAGAAAATTATAGCACTCAAATGACACTTAGCTATTCTCAGAAAGTCTATAGGGAAAAAAGATTAATTGCACATGCTGTGCTGTAAATCTACAAGCCAACATATTATTTAATGGTAATTTTCACAGAACAACATGACCCTTTAATAAACTGTTCATGAAAACTGACAGGTCTTTATATTTATTTTTAAAGCTGTCTTAGTTTATATAAATTTATAGCTTTGTGAATGTTGATGTTGCAATCAACTAGCCGGGCTGCAAACATACAGTATACTGTAGTACATAAAATAATTACTCAATTTTTGCCAACAAATACATGGAATATTTCTTTAGTTTTGCAGAATGAAGAACAGCATTACCAGTGCTAAGTAAAAACATTTTAGAATAATACGAAACAGAGGCCGGGGCAAATTTCTTTCTAGTCCAGCCTATAGAGTCATCCAGTCTGTCATTGTCAGTCATGTCATGCCCACAGACAAATCATCAGTAGTGATTGTGAAGTCACTTGTGAAATGCAATGGGGTAATAAAGATAAGCAAAATCAATCATTTCGAAGTAGTCCTGTATGTAGGGTAGAGTATGCAAACACTAATAAATCAATGTACAGTAAAATCCTTAGAGCTGGACATAGTGTGTGGTTTGAATGAAAGAGCTGACTAAAGGCAAGTGCAGCTTTTCTGCTTATCATGCTTACTATTCAGAAAACAAACCGCATGTTGATCACAAATCTTGTTTCCTGTCTGGTTTGCATTGTGTGTACATTTAATCGTTTTTGCCTACAATCACTCTTTGCAATAACACTTTCATAATACTATAGCAGAGTTACAGATGAGTAGTCATATTTCTCTGTTTATTCTTTTATACTGATTAAACCTATTATCCATACCAGTTTAGGATCATGTGGGACTGGAGCTTATCACAGCATGTCTTTGTAGTGTCAGAGGAAACCAGAGTACTCAGGAGGAAACACACCAAGCATGGGGAGAACGCAGTGCAAACTCCACTTACGCAGAGCAGAGGTTTGCGGCGACAGTGCAATCCTCTGAATAAATACTGTATATTAACACAGTACATAAAATGCATAGACTGTGTATATTCTGTATGTTCTATATGCCCTTACATGTCAGACAACAATTACAAATAATAAAGCAGAAGGGCCTAAAAACCAGCATCTATTCATTATTATTTCATTTCTTCATAATCAATTCTTTATAATGAAAATACATTTTCTCAGATCAGCTCAGAAGACTGATCTAATAAATTACCCTTAAGTAATCATCTGTTTTATAAATTATTGTATCAAAATCCGTCGTAATCACATTACGCAATTTTTAATTAATGAAATAAACATTAATTACTTATTTTTGTTCTGAAGGGTTTTTTTTTTAAGATAGGAGATCAGGGCAAAGATGGTACTGCAAATAAATTAAATATTTATTGATGTGTTACACTGAAAGGTCTAATTCTTTAAAACCTTTAATACACATTCGAGTGAAGGCTTTGAACGCGACAAGACTTTAAGCAGAGGAGCTTACTGTGAAAAGCGCTGAGAGTCGAGAGCGTATGTCAGGTAATCTATATACATTTAATTTGTCGGTATCCACATGATAGAAATCAGCAAAGGGGGGGAAAAAGGCAAAATAGAACAAAAAAACTGGATCTAGCGACTGCACATTCTGTAGAACTAATGGAGCCAACAGTATATGTAGTAAATTATTGTGTTTGCAAACTACAATATTACAGTGTTAATAAGTTCCATATGCTGAGTGGTGTTGTAGATGAATTGCTATGAATAATCATTAGGTTTGACACTAACGCTAACACAGCCTGCACTGTTTGTAAAACAATGTCAAATAGTCAAAGAGGGGATTGCAGGCTAATATCTAAGAGCATGAAATATTGCAAATAACAAAACCAATTCATGAACCTACAAAAAAATAGTGCACTATAAAAGAATATACACATATTCCAAATTAGGCACAATCTGTAATTTAAAAAAAGTTTCTTGAAACTCTAAATGTCCTCAGACAAATCATTAATTACTTTAAGTATTTAACTTATTTAAACTGTATACTTTTGTATTACAGTATGTGGTTCACTGGTATGTGAAAAGTACCAATGTCATTATATTCAGAGACGGTCCTGACCTCCCGATTATTTGCACCTTTGGGGAGTGCCATCACACCCATATATTGTCTCGACTGGTCACCACAGAGGCAGCTCCTGGAAAGATTGATTGTAAATAGCAGACCACAGTTATGAGGGTAAGAACTAACTTTTTTTTCTCTATATAATGCCTTGCTACACTTAAGAATTTATCCCAGCATTTTACTAGTGCTTGGATACCATCAAGGTAGGACGTTTTCTTAGTAAACCAGTGCCATGATATGACTGCCTGCTTCATGTCTTAAAAACTGGCCTCCCAGAAACTAATTTAATGAGCCAGACATATGGAAATGACTTGGAATAAGGTCAGGACTATATGGGGGGATGCGGCAATAACTTCCAGCCAAATTCCTATAATGTGGACGTGTTGTTTGAGAATTATTTTGTGTACTGTATAGTTCTCACAGATAGGTGTGTCCCGCTGCAAGTTATCTGTCGATTTTTCAAGGCTCAGGCATTCCACTCACTGAATGTTCATGGAAATGACTGGGGGTCATGGGTAGCTCAGTGGTTAAGGCATTGGACTACGGTTTGGGAGGTCCCAGGTGCAAATACCACAACCACCAAGTTACCACTGTTGGGCCCCTGAACAAGGCCCCTAACCCTCAAAGGCATCTGCCAAATGCCTAAATGTAAATCACTGCAGTGGTCTCTGACACAGTCTTCTTCAAAATGTTTACGCCATTCAAAAGTTCCGGTTTGACTTGAACCCATCTCATAGCTGTATTCTACTCTCTTTTTTTATTTTTATTTATTTATTTTTTTTATCTCACACATGGCACTGCCCTGGAAGTGGCTGGCAAGCAAGATAGACACAGACAGACCAAGAGATGCACTGTTAACTTAGCTCATCAACTTAAACTTACTGTTCTTTGCAGAAATTACAAGAGAGAACACAATTATAACTGATTGATGTGTATAGAGTATTAGAGCATTAGAAATGTATTTAATTAGCTGGAACAATCTAAATCTAATCTAATCAGGAAAGGCTTCAAAGTTTTTTAGCCTAATCAGACACATTTGAAATACATTTGCAGCACGTTTATGTTTCACAGTTAATATGACCCCTATCTAAGAGTATTTTATGTATAGGCTTAACAGTTTTACCCTTCAGGTGAACCTGCCTTTAATGAAACACTTATTTAGAGTGCCATTAAGAGCTCAGAATAAAAACTATATTCAATAAAGATTTGGGTTCCTTATTTAATTGCTGTCCAGCTATGAAGTCATTCCCTTCCCAGCCTCTATTTTCTTCTATTTTTTTTTTACAAGTTAATAATATTAAAAATCTGTCATGTTACATACATGTAGAAACCAGAAATCACAAAGTCCCTCATCCTGAAGAGCTAAACATTGAGAGAAAATGTCTATAAAGTATCATAAGTATCATAAGGTTTCTTACAGAAATGTCCACCGTATAACTAATGATTAAATTTTCATTGTTAAATAATGGGATGTTTTTAATTATCTTATTTGTATGCGTAGGTGACCCCAGAATAAGTGGTATAAATAATAAGCGATAGTGAGTGTGAGTGAGTATGCTTAGGTTATATGCTTATGAAGCATCTGCTACTGAAATTCCAGTAAATTTGCTGATACTACTAGATATTATAACATATCAGAATAAGTATATTAATATAAAACTGTAATCTAAGTATTCCAAAACATTTGAACGGCACATATCTCATCACTGTATCTATAATAATAAATGCTAGGATCCATTGAGCATTCACAGTGATGTCACCGTGTTTGTGGGAAGTATGGAGGGGGAAAAAAGAACTAAAAGACACACAAACATCTCATATACTGTACATTGTCAGAATGTAACAGAAGTCTCACATTTCTAACCGAATACGCTTAAGGTTTAGCTGCTTATTGCAGTCTTTCTGAGATCTGGACTCGGAATGTTTGTTATTTGTTAAACCTCATTTCTTCCAACCCAGTTCTTTCAGTTCAGATCAGTGCAGATTTTGTGCAGCAGGAGTGTGACAGATCTACACTCCATCTATAAAACAGCAGTAAGTCTACAGGGTACAATGTCACTGTAGCAAACTATGTACTGTGCAATTTAGTTTCTTCTCTGCACAGTCCAATCCCTGACACCAGATTAGATTGAATGTCAAGGTTATCTGGCGAGTGGAACATCAAAAAATCTACTGTATTATTATTATTATTATTATTATTATTATTATTATTATTATTATTATTATAAAAGATGTGAAAATCTGTATGTCTGACCATTATGATTGAATGATTATTTATGCACTGTCTTTATTTTCAGTAAAACCAGTATTGTTTGTAATTTGTATTTTGATGTATACTTTGTGCAAGACAATCTATTCTCTGTAGCTGTATCAGACATATTTTGTGTAAAGTGTATTTAATGATAATTGTGCAAAATTCTGAAACAAGATGCAAATTCATCAATAACACATTTTCTATTGTAGGCACTATTTTAAAGACTATTACCATGGAAACTGGATATTTAAATAGCTCACTATTTTTACAGCATTTATTCTGTACATTGGCATTTTAATCATATTTTAAAAAATAATTGTCATTGAGTAGAAGTCTCAGTCTAACCATAAATAGTTCACTTGGTTAATCCATGTGAATCTATATAGAACCCTATGACAGAGTATTCACTACAGAGGGACTATCAAAGAATCCTTTCGGGTTCTAGATTTTATCATTTTTCTCACCATAATCTGAAATATAGGCTACATCTTCACTGCTAAGAAGAAAAAAAAAACACCTGAACCTTCTCAGACGCAAATGTTAGTGTTGTGTACCAGTTTCTCCTAAATCTTTCTGTTTATTTGGACCTGGTCTCTATTGAAACAGAAAGAAGTTATATTGCAAAAGAATATTACACTCCTGTACAGTCCTGATATGAGGACCATACAACTACTGTATATTCATAACGAAGCTGTGAGAAAATAGGATTTCCTCATATGAGGACAGTGGAGTCTCATGAGACTGTAGAGCTTTTGGGTGGTTTTGGGCTGTTTGTTTCTTTGAAGAGTATAAAAGTAAAACCCTCACTCGAAATATGGCTAAGAAGAAGTAAAAACAATCTTAGGAATTATTCATTAGCTCCTCTAAAGAAAATTGCTGAAGTTCGTTTGTAGAATTGGACAGTTGAGTGTTTCCTTGGAAGAAAGGATTCAGACCTTTTTCAATAGACATCACAACACCTGTCTGCCATGGTTCTGCAAACTTCAGAATGGCAAAAGGGACATTATTTACTGAATGCTAGTGGAACTTTCAGTAAAAAAAAAAAAAAAAACCTATAATGTTATATCATCTTAAAGAACACTTTGTCTTCTTAGAAATTGCTTCTAAGGTTTTCTGAATTGCCTCTGACCCATCTGTGTTGTGCTTCACAGCTAACATGAGCTACAAAGCTAACTAGCTTCTAACACAAAGCTAAATCCCAAATCCCTCTCTAACCCCTGACCCAGGGCACTACTTGTGGTAAAAGTGAATGAACTACAGCCAGCAACAAGCAGTGGGAGGTTATCTTTTTACATGAGGTCACATTATGGGGGAAAAAATCAAACTGACTTTTCTAAGCCCCAGCTAATAAAAAAAAAAATGGAACAAGTACAAAATGCAAAGATTGTTCTTTTTGTTTGTGCATGCACACAGGAGAACTTAGGGAATGTCAAAAATGACTAAAAAGTGAATTCAGCATAATATGCTCCTTTTAAAGGTTCTCTGAGGGTCATTAGCACTCTAGAGGTTTCTGTAAAGATTCTATATAGCATCAAGGGAACCCCTGAAGAATCTGTCCAAGTTAAGAAGTGTTTATTGATTTAAAGCAAGAGAAAAATCAAATGTTTAGCAAAACTACAAAATTACTACCAAAATAACTTCACAAAAATGTCTGTGGCTGGGAGTTCAAAAGAGAATAAGCCTTGTTTGTATTTTGACATATCTCTCTTTGCCCTAGCCCAGCATCTGTTGTACTGTTAGCTGAAATATGTGGAAGCTAGCAGAATGCTTTCCGACTCCAAGAGTATTAAGCTGCCCTGTTATCTAACATGAGCAACAACTGGAAAAAGATGAAGCGAAGGAAGCATGTTTCAGCCTGCCCCACCCTGGTGAGTAGTGGTCATTTGGAAAAACCAAACCAGTGGGTGGGAATTGCCAGTGACTAAAATGATAAGAAGAACTGGGTAGAAAAATCCCCCAAAAGCACACGTGAAAACTGAAAATATAATACATCAATCGTGGCTGATAATGTGTGATCATAACAAGCCGTGTATGCTAAGACTACACCATATAGTGTGCTAAAATAAGATCACAAGATATTGAGGTATCCTGATTATAACTGTCTTAATTGAGGGTTGTCTTTAGTGTACAGGCCAAAAAAAATTATGCTTGCCATATGTTATTGTGGGAAAACTCAGTCTAAGTAAAACACATATTTTGGGTTTATTTCATTACATATGTGATTGTGAAACCTTCAGAAAGCATCGTTAACCATCATGATAAACAAGACTAGACATATTACAATCAACATACACTTAAAAACTAATTTTAACTTTGTGACATAAAAGGAATCACATATACTGATTGTAATTTGTGGAAAGAAAAAAAAATGGAAGGAAATTTAATATAACTTCCAATAAGGGACATGAGGGAACCATACAGTAAATCGCTCTGGAAGAAAGTGGAGTGAAATAACCCTCTGCTACAGACAGATTGTGGAGTCAGCTCCTTGGCGTGTATAGATGTGCTCCACACTCTGGTTGGGATTACACTCCTCTCTGATGAAGGGGACCGCTGGGAGTTCGAACCTGAGACATCTGGGGGAGCGGATGGATTGGTGGGGGGGTGTCAAGCATCTTCAGCCTTTCTGTATGTCCTGACAGCTCCTTGACAAGGACCAGCTGCTTAGAGCTGTCTCACAATGCTTAAAGCTACTGTTCCACTACATTGACGCTCAGAAACCTTCAGCAGTTTATCATTTTATAAATTAAATGCTTTCTGCTCTGACCTTTCTTGAAGATACTGTAACTAATCTGGCTGACTGGAACTATAATTCAAACAAACACTTTGAAAAATTAAAGGTGCCTAAAGAGATTTAGTTTCCAGTGGCACCAACAAAGATCCTATTTACCACAAAGCTCTTTAGAAAACCAAAATCAGTTCTTTTATTTCCAGTACACAACTTAGACCTTATTTAATACCCAATTACCAACTCAACTATGTTTCATTGTACAGTATTTTATTCATTAATGACATTTATATACAGTGGTGTGAAAAAGTTTTTGCCCCCTTAAATTATTTCTTTTTTTTTTTTTTCTTTTTTTTTGAAATAAGAAATCAGTAAGGGGGCAAACGCTTTATCACACCACTGTATGTTAAATTTTCAATTCTGATTAATTGAGATGTTAAAAATAATAAATATTTTCTGATTGATTGGCTTCCTATAACGAGGCATTTATTTAACCTTTTAAAAGAGAATAAAAAGGGGCTAATGAGGCAACCATTGTTTATAATTAATATATTATGAATGTTTATAAATCTTACAGTGATCCAACCAGCTTAATAGATTTTCATTACATTCAGACTTAAACTCACTACAAAAAAATAAATTGTCATTCCTTATTTAATAAAATTATGTATTTGTTGGAAAATCTATGTGATTTAAAAAGGAACAATGATTTACCTCATTTAACCAAGAATTCTAATTCACACCATTTGTAACACAATCATCCATCCTTCAATAAGCTGCCTTTTTTAGATTTGATAAAACTATCAAAATGTCTGCATATTTTTTGTACCTCTGTATGAAGTCATGTATCAGTGACTTACTGCTGGGTTTTTGGTTTCCTATATTCTTTTTTTAGCATGAAAAAAAAGATACTTTCTTCTGTGATTTTTTTTTCTCACACGGTGATAGCATTAGCAGTAAAATTCACATCAAGCTTGGTGTAATACATTTCCTTTGTTCAGAATGGAACACCAATCTGTCAGATGGCCCCAAATTTAATTTCCTGCTTACTGAGAAGCAAAGGCGCCAGAGACCGAACTGAACTAGAGATCGAGAGTTAATTTATGGGTTATGTAAAAAGACCCATTCCCAGTCCAGGATAGTTCTTCCTGCAAATTACATTCACTATAGGTGATTCATTTCTCTCCTCTTTATAAGCTAACAGCATTCTCAGCTCCTGTTCCATTTATTTCATATTTTCTGAATGTCTTTCGAAATTCACTCATTAATAAGGATTGATTACAACGCCTCTGAAACAGATTACAAGATAATTATATGTTCCGGTCATAATTATAAAATATATGCTACATCTCAAAGCTATGTCTCATAGTACATAATAATGTACAGTATACTGTATAATACATTCAGGTTATGTGGCAACTCAGATTTTAGATTTTAATGTAATGATATGGAATAGTTCCAATGATTATGATTATCAGTGACGGTAGTGATGAATGACGCCTGCAGTTGTTCAATTGTTTTGAATCACAGAGCATATGATGAGGTTTTCTTTGCCATTTGGCAATTTAATAGACAATAATCTCTTCTGATTAAACATGTTGCACTGAAGCTTTTTTTTTTTTTTTTTGCTAAACTCTGTGAATAAATTTAGAAATAAGGCTTCACACTGATGCTTAAACAAGGAGTGAACTTGTGAACTAGAACACTCCTAAAATAGAGCAAAGCAGCACATTTACATTAGTAGCATTTGGCAGACACTCTTATGTACTGCAACTTCATGTACTCAGAAAATAGTTTCTTTTGCTTATTCCAGTCTGACAGGAATCTAAAGATAATAAGGTAAAAAAGGAGCCTGTACCGAAATAGGAGTTTATGATTTTTTTTTTTGAGGTAAAGTATATGACTAGGGTTTATATAAGTTCTTATTAAAGATGCAGGTCTTAAAATAAAGATAAAGCAGATACCAATACAAAAGCCTTATGTTTATTTTCATATCTTGAAAGAGCTTGGCATATATTTTCAGGGTTTGACCATTGCTGTATTGTACACAGTGAAAACTATTTACCATGTAACCATCTCGGGTCATGCAGTATACACCAGGTTTTCTACTGAATCTGGTTGTTCTCAAGGTTTCTTAATCATATTGTCTTACGAAGTTTTTTTCTTGCCACCGTCATTTCTTCATATTAGAATACATTTTATTATGTGGCTTAAATTAAAGAAATAGGAACAAAAGCTTTACTGTGACAAGCTCCAAGTTGCATAAATACAGCAGCAACCTTATTTCCCCTCCTGTCTGTTCCAACCACTCAGCATCACCAGAAAACTTATCACTGGCTTAATCATCTGCACCTGTAGTTCACTGGTTCATGCCATAATTTAGATGTTTTTCATGCTCGAATGTTTCATGGATCACTGTGTGTCTTAACAAACAAAAACATTCCTGTGAAACTGATCAGGTACAACGATTGGACTGAAAACGAAAGCCAAAAACTTGCCAGAAATGAGAGCCAAAAAAGTCCTTCAGGAAGCCTAGAGAAGTCCTCCTCAAGACTACATAAAAAAATCCAAGAAAGTCTGTCTGTTTTTTTTTTTTTTTTTTAACCAAAATATAAAGAAATAAGGTGTGGCTCAAGACCTTTGCACAGTACTTACCCCACTGAACACCTTTGGGAGAAACTGGAACATTGACAAGCTTCCATACCCAACATCAGTGCCTGAGCTTACTAATGCTCTTGTAGCTAAATGATCACAAATCCTTAAAGCCACAATCCAAGGTCGAGTGGAAAGGCTTCCCAGAAGAGTGAAGATATTATAATAGCAAAGCAGGTACTAAATCTGGAATGGAATGTTCAATAAACACACCAGGGTGTGATTATCAGATGTCCACATAGCTTTGGCCATATCAATATCAAAAGCAAATTCAATTCCTACAGCCCTAGGAATCACAATAAAACTCACTTGACTTGATAAAGAGTGCTAAAATGAATTTTGCATGAAGGCCTAGTCCAAGATCCCTGATATGTGTCTGTAATCATGTTCTAAAATTTTTTACTGCTAACCAGATTTTAAAATGCTGGAACTTTCCTTGTGGTGTAGATACTCTATGTACAAATAGCAGATCATGTTTAAAGAGTTCTACACTTTATAGTAAAAGTTTGACCATGTTAAGGGTTTTCTCAGGTCTCCACTCATATGTTTTAAGTCTGCCAGATTGCCTGGCAAACCTTTGCACATTCTTTGTAACATATCTATACAAACTCAAAACAGATCTGGAGTAAAAGGTTTCTTTTTGTATCTTTCAAAAAAAAATCTATTGATTTTGTAGGAATTCTACAATGGACAAAAAAAAAAGATTTGCAAGCAATGTGTTTGACCATAGCAAGTACAGATCTCAGTACATGACAAAATCTTTAACAAGGTATGCTGGAATGTGAAGCTCAGATATGGATGAGGCCTTCTCCACAGGTATATGGATAAAGTGTAGCTTTTGGTGCTTTGTTCTAACAAAAGCTTTTCAACAAGAGAGTAAATTTCTCTGTCAAGGTTAAAAAGTTGTAAAATACTCCCATAAGCACTCCGGCCCAGTAGGTGATCATATGTCATAGACTTGAAAATCTCATTAACATACTTACATTAAGTACTATTGGTACAATAAAAATAACACACACAAGGATCCGTATACCAATCAAACATAACATTTAATACCACATAACATTAACATAATAACATTGATTATCAATTACAGTCATATTCAATAGTTTATTATTATACCCCCAATTTAATTCTGTGTTTTTGTGTAATTGCATAGTAAAAAAAAATCATCTGGTCATAGTGGGTTTCAGTATTAGGCAAATACAACCTCAGAGAAATAACAGCAACATTTTTTTTTTTTTACCATGCCATTATCTATTTAACAAAAATGAAGCCAAAACCACCTTTAACAGCAATAATTTGATGTAATAATTTCCTGCAGTCTCTCATGTCATTGTGGAGGAATTTTGATTCCTCCTTCAGTCATGCTACTTGTTCTTTTTAGACAGAAGAGGCTTTCTCCTGGCAACGTTTCTAAACAAACCATACTTGTTCAGTCTTCTTCTAATTGTGCTATCATGGACTTTAATATTTAACATGCTCAGTAAAGAGTGTAGTGTTTGAGATGTAGTTTTTGGGATGGGTTTTTTTTTTTCTCTCTAAACATTGCACAGTTCGACCTTGGGGTAAATTTGCTGGGACGTCCATTCCTCGGAAGATTAACAACTGTGTTGAATGCTTTTTGCTCAAGTCCAGCAAACTGCTAAAGGTTCTGCTTTTATAGTCCCCTGCACACCTGCTGATGATTAAATCAGCAATCAATCAGTTAAATAAGGGCGGATGATTGGCGGCACCTGTCTGCAAACCAAATTACCGTCTTAAATCCTGTGGAAGCAGTAAGGGGGTACTCCGTTTTTTTTTTTTTTTCCTTTGGCTTAATTTATGTTAAAGCATTTTTCAAATAGTTTATTTATGTTGTTCTTCTGAGGTTGTATTTGCCTAATACTAAGACCCACTATGATCAGATGATTTTTATTATGGTATTATACAAAAATACAATTAAAAGAGGGGGTACCAACTTTTGAACATGACTGTATATACAAATAAACTGGTGTCAGGATCATCTGCATCCATGACCAAAAGGCAGACCCTCCAGTACCTTCCCACAGATAAGCTTTTACAGCACAAACCGTCAAAAAAAATAAAATAAATCAAAGCGGGCCATAGAAGAAGGGCACCGAAACACCCAGTGCAACTCAGTCTACCGTGCATAGGCCCAGCAGGCAACAAACTCAAGGCTGCTGACCCAGCCTCAAAACTCATGGATGCAACAGGCAAACAATTCAGCTCCACGGGGGACCCATCCCACAACCCCATCACCCAAAGGATCTGCTGCCACAGTGTCACAAGGAGACCCTACCCAAAACTGGGCATAGTGTTTTGGGTTGTAATGTTATGGCTGATCGGTGTATGTATGCACTGGTCGTGAGCAGAAACTCCTGAAACTTTATCAAACAAGAAATTACAGACCACAAAGCAAGAACCTGGTCAACAACCATGATAAACAGAGCCTTGTCACATTTGTAACACACAGAAAACCTCAAAGGGCATGCATTTTTCAAAAGGTTTGTTTTGACTCAAAATACTGTTTTCATGTAAATGGCAGAGAAAGCTAAGAGCTGTGTTTTCAAGAAATATCAGTGCTGTAGATATATGGGTGGGGCCTGAGGAAAATGGCTACAATCATATGATTGGCAAGGAAATGGCATCAGATGGTCTATTTCAACAAACCACACTGTTGCAGGCAAGAAATTGCTGCTCCTTTGTCTCCTCCCATAATTTCTCCTAATTACCGTGCTGTCACACACGGTTACTTATCAACACAGTGAAAGCTTATTCTTGCTGTTGTCTTTTGTCCAATGCCCACTGGATTGCTGATAGCCACTTTAACACTTATTTCCATTAGAATTTTTGGAACCTTTACTTACTCACCCTTTGTGCTGATATCCATCTGACAGGTAATTAGTTTATAAAGAGCTTCATTTGAGGAACTGGCTTGTATGCCATTTTTCCATTAAATGAGACTTAATTGGGAAAAATCATCAATGCTCAGTTTTGCAAAGTAATTGCTCGGCTTTGAGACATTTAAAGGAGTCGTGCGCAAGTCTGTCATAGTGTGAACGTCATTAGCTTAGAGCTGCATGCATGTATTCGAGGCTTTCTGAGACATGGCTTTGGGTATATTCAACATCTCAGAAGACAGGAAGGAAATGTTTCATGCTCTTTTCATATTCATTTTTTTCCCCACTTCTTTATGGTTCATGGATGAAATGTGTGCGTTTACAGAGTTCGCTCTTTCCCTACTGGTCTGTGAATGATCACAAATATTTTCATAATCATATTCTGCGGAAGGATATGAAAAGGCACAGGTGTTTTCTTTTAACTACAAATTTCATTTTTTTACTTCTGTTCTTAGAAATATTATCAGGTAAGGATGACTAAACTTCTTGTGAGTAGTTTGCAGCAATTTGTTCAGTCTGTACAACATTAAAGTAAATCAGCCTAAACTTTTCTTAGGTATACAGCAAGTCAATACAAATTTGAATATAATTTAGCTGTGAGACAGTTGCCTGTGCTGTATTTAATTGTTTATTACATTTAATTTATTCAAATTGGAATTGAGCTTACTCCCAGAACACTGACACTGTGATTAAAATGAAATGGGTCGGCTAATCCTAAAAATGAAGTTCAAATTTAACCAAGGTACATATTGTATATTGCGCTGCGGTCTTTTTCTACATTTATCTTCATTTTATATACACTGCCTGGCCACAAAAATAAATAAATAAATCACACAGTGTAATATTTCATTGGACCACCTTTTGCTTTGATTATGGTCATACAGTAGCATTGTTTCGATAATATTATGCAATGTCACGACATTTATTTCAAACCAAAGTCATATTAATTTCTCTCCAAGATCTTGAATTACTGATGCGAGAGTCAAATTGCTGCATAATGCCTTCTCCAGCACATCCCAAGGATTCTCAATAGGATTAAGGACTGGACTCTGTCAGGAAAAGACAATCTATTGATGGAAAAACCTGGTCGTTCAATATATTCAGGTAGTCAGGTGACCTCATTGTTTCGGCATGTAACATTCTTGAACCTAGATCTGACCAGATCATAACACTGCACCCACAGGCTTGTATGGTAGGTACTAGGCATGATGGGTGAACTACTTTATCTGCCTCTCTTTATCCCCTGATGCATCCATCATTTTGCCACAAGGTAAATCTGAACTCATGTGTCCACTTTTTTCCGATGCTTAACAGTCCATTCGTTATGCTCTTTCCAACCAAATTTCTTCCTCAAAGATTTTCACCACCACCAAAGGTTCAACGCTATCCTTGCAGGTTTTAATAATGCATTTTTCAATTCGATTTATTTGCATAGCTCTTTTAACAACTGTCACTGGCGCAAAGCAGCTTTACAAAATCAAAAGAAATTATGGAAGTTTGTATGAAATGTGAAAGTGTATGAATTAAAATGATTAGATTAGTTCTTGATGAGCAAGCCAAGAGCAACAGTGGCAAGAAAAAAACTGCCTGAGATGGCAATAGGAAGAAACCTGGAGAGGAACCAGACTCAACAGGAAACCCATCCTCATTTGGGTGATAACGAATAGTGGGGATTGATCTGCAGTCATACTGTGTGTTAGCTGGAAGTTCAATATAGCAGTTGAAGTTAATATAGAGTCCAGTTTGTTACTGGAGGCTCAGGTAGACTGTAGGAAATTCCTGTCCTGAACTATTGAGCGACTGCTGTCACAAGTCCTCAGAGAACAGCTGTCAGCATCAGCCGCGGCCAGGACCGTCTTCATTGATAACGTGGAACCATCCCCAGTCACCACACGCATCCCAAAGAGACCACACGGGCATTCATGCGATGAGATCTCCACCCAGAAGTGGGGCACCAGGGTGAGTCAGAAAGTTCCAGAGGCCAGAGGGGGTCTGGATCACTGGCAGCTCAGGAGCAACATGTGTAGTACCACAGAGAGAGAGAGAGCAGAAGAAAAGCAGAGATAACAGTTATGTACAGTATGGTCACAGTCACATAATGTATAAGGTGATTGTATATTTAGTGTAGAGTGCAAGCAAGGACTCTGGCAGGACTAACTATAACAGCTTAACTAAAAGGGAGAGCCAGAAGTACACACAGACATTACATGTTTCAGTTCTTAACTCAATTTCCCAATTTTAGTAGTTTCAGCAATCTCTTTAGTTGATTTTTTAAACTGATGCATGATTTGTCCCTTCTGAAACCATCAAATAATATGACTTCTGGCATATTATTTGCCAGAAGTCATATTACTTCTGAAGTTTTATTTTAAGAAATCAGGTAGGGTTAAATAAGTTGTTGTCAGTTGAACCACATTACTCACTGTAGTAATTATCCAATGGAAGGCTCTTACCTATTTGCTTAGTTAAATCCAGTTGCTGAATAGTTCCTGGCCAGGCAGTGTATATGCTAATGTACTTTGTGTAGGTTTCCTTTCTGTCATAAAACTGCTTTGACCTGTTAAGGCACAGACTTACAGACAATGTGTGTGGTGGTACAGTATATGGGACTAAGACATTATCAACACATGCTTTAAATGCTGAACAGTGGTGGCTCCATGGTCAATGGATCGGTCTGTCCAACACATCCCACACATGATGAAAATCTGGTGTGTCTGTGGTGTAGCAGGGCACATTATTCTGCTCAAAGAGGCCACTGCCATTAGCGAATATTATAGCCATAAAGGGGTATACTTCATCTGAAACAATGTTTAGGTAGATTGTACTTTTCAAAGCAGCATTTATATCAATGCAGGATCCAAGATTTTCTAACACAACATTGGCCAATGCATCACTTTGCCTCTGCCCGTCTGTATTCTTTCCATAGTGCATCCTGGTGCCATCTCCCTCCCAGGGAAGCAAAACACACAAAGCCATCCACATAATATGAAAGAAAACATGATTAATTAGATGAGGCAACCTTCTTCTATTACTCCATGCTCAGGTTTTGATATTTACATGCCCATTGTAGGCGCTTTTTGGCTCAGCATGAGCAGTCTAACTGATATCCCAATATACCCAGCCCAATATACAGCAAGCTGTGATGCACTGTGACACCCTTCTGTCTAAGCCAACATTAACCTTTTCAGCAATTTGTGCTACAGCAGCTTTTCCGTGGGATCAGACCAGATGGGCTAGCCTTCGGTTTGGGCATGCTTTATTGGGCCCTAGACACTCATGACCCTTTCCCTGGTTGAGCAGTTGTCCCTTCTTGGATCACTTTCCTTTTCCTAATCACTGAATACCATGAATGTCCCACAAGACCTGTCATTTTTGGATATGCTCTGACCCAGTCATCTAGACATCACAATTTGGCTCTGGTCGCTCAGATTGTCCATTTTTTTATGCTTCCAACGCAACACCAATGGAACTGACTGTTAATTTCTTGTTTATTATATCCCACTACTTCCAATTTAAGAAGACTCAAGAATCAAGGTTATTCACTTGTCAATTCACCTGTCAGTGTTTTTAATGTTATGGTAACACTTCCTATAGTGATCTGACAAATGGATACATTGTTGCCAGTTTCCATTGTTGTTCTGGAATATGGACAACATCGTTTGCACCCAAAATGTACATGTAGTACATCAATGGGAATATGAGATCAGCAAAACTTCTGTGTGACCTTTTTTGTGGCTTTTTTTTTGTTTTGTTTTGTAAGTTTCTTGTCTGAATGTCTGATGTCGCCATCATATGAATAGGAACCACCTGTGCGCATCTACATCCGAATTTTTTCACAACTCTTCATCAAATCTATGTGTATAAAGGAGGGAGGCTGGTGTTGCTCTAGACATGACGCTCAATCTGAGTGTTTAGGCTTGTAAACAGTATTTGTCCAAAAAGAATACAGTTTAATTCCACCTGAAAAGAGATACATGCAGCTTAGTACATCTGGCATTTGATTAAGTTCAGATGTCAGTGTTTATTGAGTTGTTTCATTCTTGGCTGATCTTGTTTCTATCTCAGATCTCGATGTTCTGTGTGTGAGTATCCTTGAAACATTAACAAGAAACAAAAGAAGTAATGTTTTTTTTAAAGAACTTTTCAGATGAAACACTTTATAATACAGTACACTGGTAAAAATTGAAAGAAACTAAACAAAACACTAAGGAAAAACTGGGGAGTTAATTTAGCTTCAAACTTTAATACCTGTGCTAGACCTTATACTCCTCTTTCTTTTAACTGTTCTCATGTGTAAACACTTCAGTCTTAACCTTTTGAGCTGGGGCCTGGCTTGAAAAAAATATCCCTCTGTGTATTTGTGTCTCCAAATAAGAGACTTTCATATAAAATTGCATAAATAAAATATATAACTTACCATAGAATCAAACCGGGTTCTGATAAGTTTTAAAAACATTTGTGGTCTCTTATGACATTTGGGTTGTAATTTATTGATAGGGCAGGCAGTATGAATAGAAACTCTATTTTGTATAGACACCTATATAAATAGAAAGAGATTTTGTCCGTACATTGGTCAGAACTAGTTTTTTAAATGATATCTTTGGAGGACCCGAAAACAATCTGCTGTCCAAAAATTCCAAAATCCAAACATTTCTGTCTGCATGTTGGTCTGTCTATATGTCTGTATATCTGAATGTCTGCCCAGACAGATTTTGTTACAGCATCACGCAAAACTGGCTGAACAGAATTTAATGAAACTTTGCTAGTCCTTCGGTATTTAGCTGAAGTTAAATCTGTGTCAAAAATAAAATCAAAATGTTGTGTAGAAGGGAAGTAAAAAGCAGTTTGTGCCAGAATATGTCACAGCATCTAGCGCTGTATTGGACGAATATAACACTGGTTTCCCTCAGGGTGGGCATGGCTTTACGCATCACTCAACAGAGCCAATCAACACGATAGTTTACTGTCTATACAGTACAGTACTGTGTCTATACAGTATGTAGAAGGCACAGAAATGACCGTAATGCTCCTACAAACCGTCAAAATCCTCAATACACAGACACAACGCAACTCATCATAGCTTAGTCCAAAAAAAAAAAAAAAGAAAATATGTACAGTCCTCTATGAAAAATAAACCTTGCACCATAAATTAAATAAAAATTGCTGAGTACAAGGGAAGATATGAGCAGTTATGTAACAGAGGCTGATCAGCTTATTTTTAGTTTTAACCTTTTAACTATTCCTACAAACTCTTTAACTGTCAATTTCAGGTACATTTATTGTTATTAATTATCAATTTTAACTAGGCAATTATATTAAAAAAAGGAATTTAGGACAAAAATGTATATATATTCAGCAGACACTTTTGTTCAACTGCTCCTTAATTCAAATATCTAATCAGCTAATCACTTGTCAGCAACACAATGTACATTTAGGTATGTACAGTAAGCTTGGTGAAGATGACCTGCTGAAGTTTAAACCATGCATCAGAATGGGGAAGAAATGTGATTTAAGTGGCTTTGAACATTGTGTTGTTGGTGGTGCTAGATTTGCAGGTCTGAGTATTTAAACTGCTGATCTAGTGGAATTCCCATGCACAACCATCTCTATGATTTACAGAAAATGGTCTGAAAAAGAAGCAAGAAAATAACCATTGAGTGGCAGTTCTCTGGGTGAAAATGCCATGTTGATGCCAGAGATCAGAGGAGAATGGCAAGACTCATTTGAGCTGATGGAAAAGAACAGTAAAATCTCATTACAACTGAAGTATGCCAAAGAACATCTCTTAATGCACAACACATCGAACCTTGAGGCAGATGGGCTTCAGTAGAAGAAGACCACACCGGATGCCACTCCTGTCATCTAACAACAGGAAACTAAGGCTAGAATTTGCATATGGTCAACAAAATTGACAGTAGAAGATTGGAAAAACATTCTGCTGTGACATTTGGATGATAGAATCAGAATTTGGTGTAAACAACCTAAAAGCATGGATCCATCCTGCCTTGTATCAAGCTGCTGGTGGTGGTGTAATGGTGTGAAGGATATATTTTTTTTGGCACACTTTGGGTGCCTTTGTACCTGACTACTGTTGCTGACCATTTGCATCCATTTATGACCACATGGTAAGCACCAAGTCACAAAGCTAAAATCATCTTAAACTTGTTTCTTGAACATGGCATTGCATTCATTTTACTCAAATGAATCTCCAGAGTCACCAGATCTCAATCCAATAGAGCACCTTTGGGAGGTGGTGGAACAGGAGATTCGAATCATGGATATGCACATAACAAATGTGCAGCAACTGCGTGATGCAATTATGTAAATATGGACCAAAATCAAAAAGAAATGTTTCCAGCGATTTGTTAAATCTATGAGGACTTAAGGCAGTCCTGAAGGCAGAAGGAAATCCAACCCAGTACTAGCAAGGTGTCAAATAGCAATGTTGTCGGGAACGGTTTTGTCATGGCAGTGTCATAAAGGTGCTGGACTACATACAAGTCATATGCTAGGACTCACATACACTGTTTGAGTTTGCTTCTCAACATGTAACACAAACATGTTTTAAATAGTTTTCTTTTTCCCACGCAATTTAAATTCCTGATTTCTGTGTACCATAGTTGTTGATAATGCCCATGCTGGTAGTCTCTATATAAGCCTAGCAATCAATGCTCATCTTTATTCTGTTCTCGTTCTGTTTTGAGTCTCTGTACTGTATATGAATCACCTAAATGATCTACTTGTTTATTAGTGTTCAGTATAACTACATATACGACCGATAGGTTTAAGGTAAGGTTTAAAAAGGAGTGACTTAAGGTGGTTTAGGCATGACGGACTGGTTTAAGGTGGAATGGGACTGCACCAGGGATCTTCTCTTAACACCTTCCTGTTTGCAGTAGTCTCAGAGATTGAGATTTTTCTCCTCATGGACCTGCCAACATGACTAAGAACCACTTAGATCCTGATCACTTGGTGCGCCATCCTCCCGGTCATGTGTGTAAATGAAAGAGAGGGTGAAGGTGTTGTTGCAAAGAGTAGAGGTAGGTAAGGTAGAGGAGTTTAAATATTAATTAAAAGTCCAGAGCAAAGCAGGCAGGGTGGAATGGGTGGAAAAGAATAGCAGGACTGAGCTGTGGCAAAAACGTATCATCAAAAATGAAACCTAAAGGTTACAGGATGATAGTGAGAGCAGCAATGTTATACGGTTTGGAGACGTTGCAGCTGACAAAAAGATAGGAAGCAGATCTGGAGGTGGCAGAGCTGAAGATGCTACGATTTGCTTTGGGATTGACAAGAACGGACAGGATTAGGAATGAGTATTTAAGAGAAACAGTGCAGGTTGGGGATAAAGTTAGAGAGGACGGATTAAGATAGTTTGAAGAGATTAAGATTCACGTGAAGAGAAGGGATGAGGGTTATATCGGGAGGAGAATGTCAGAGAAGGATCTGCCAGGTTGCCAGCCTCCCAAGAGGAGGTTTATGGGTGAGGTGAGGAAGGAGATGCAGGAGGTTGGATGACAAAGGAGGATGTGATAGACAGAGTTAGATGGACCAATGGGCTGCTGTGGTGACCCCTAATTCGAGCAGCCAAAAACGAGGTCGTATAAATAAGTAGAGGGATTGAAGGATTCATTGTTAGAGTTCAAAAGCTCCTAATGGTTTGTAAGATGAGTCATTTGTTAGGATAAAAGCAAGAGTCTTCACTTCTGTGTATTCTTTTTTAAGTAAAACTATTATTTTTAGGATGTTTGAGGAGACATTTCCTGCTTTATATTAATACAGATTTAGCTACTCATCTTCAATATTCCTTTAATGAGTAACATATTACTCAAGTGAACTTATTTATGATAACGCCTATATTAATGTAATTAGATAATTACTTGACCTTATTTGTTTAATTGGCTTCACTTGCCATCTTCGGGCACACGGTTACCTGTAGCGAGTCTCATTAGGTGTGGAAGATAAAGAGCTTTAGAAGGAGGTCATCGTTCATTAACAGCCCTTCATCAGTGTGAGCTTGCTGACAGAGGGCCAGTGAAACCTCCCCTGCAGGTGCTGCAAACTCACTCCAGCTGGCTTGTTTAAGCAAACTGTACGGAACAAACACGATTCAAGGTGGAACGGTATGGAACATTATGATTGTCTTACATAAGCACAGTTAACAATAGACACTGTTATAAACTGGGTTTATTGAAAAAAATAAAATAATTTACATCCCTAAATAAACCAGACATAGGAAATAGTGGGTTGCAGTGGATCTAGAGTTTATCCTAGGAGAAAAAGTGTCCAATTAACTATTATATAAGTATATGTATACTTATTCTAAAGCAGAATAAGAGGAAATATAAAGAGAAACTTATTTTGGAGATTTACAGGATGGCCCACCACTTCCATGTTTTATTCTCCTCATCTTTTGGCATCATAGTCCCAGTAAGAATTTTAAACTATTTCCCATCCCTGTTAATTACTCTGTCAGTTGCTAAATGTCAGTTGCCAGGTAAACGCTAGTTCCACAAGTTGTGGAAGAATATGTGACAAATCATAAGCTGTGAGCCGTGCTGATATTCACGCACAACAGCACTCCCTCTCATGTGATATTGCTTAAATATAGCTATTAGCATTGCTTCCCTTAGCACTGTAGCTCCAATGAAAGTTTAAGAAAGTAAAAGTCTGACATCGAACTTGTCTTGACTGATATACTATTTTTGTGCTACCTGAAAAAAATCTCAATGATTTTTTAGCCAAAAAGCTGCAATGCACCAGTCACAGTACAGAGGTTTTTTTTTTTTTTTAGATCAGCCTTCAGTCATTTATCAAAAGTATGCTTTCTCTGAATTACGTCTCACTAAATAATAAACTATCCTGTTCTAGCGGCATATTAAAAGCACCTAAACTGGTTTCTTTTTCTTTTTGTCACATCATTATATACACATAACTATACAAATTCAGCTTTATCCATCACACATATTGTAAACACTGTCACATTCCAACATACAGGCTACACTTAACAGCTTTGTCAGAAAGTTAAATAAACCAATCACAGGCTCGGAGGAGTGTGGAAGAAAATTCTGTCTTTTGCTGTTTGGTGAAAAGGCAAAACAACATCCAATTAATCTTGATCGTGAATTCTCTCATGCAAGCACATGCAGACGGTGGTATGTCATTACGACACGCTGTGTGTTATTTCTTATTCTTGCATAGTACATATGTATGTGTGAGTATTTTCTTCGAAAACTGAATTTAATTATCACACATATGTTTCACATTAAACTAGTTTTTCAATTATGGGTGTCTCAGCAGAAAGGTGGGTAGCATTGAAATCTCACAGACCAATGGTTCCTGGTTTGATCCTGTACTTGGGTTACTTACACATTCCAAAAATGCTGGTGATAGTGGGACATATGTTTCTGTAAAGAAAGAATTTACTTTCAAGTTATTCTGTTGTAAAGGTCAAAATATCCATGTTAGTATTTTAGCAATTTATGGATTGTCTTTTTGTTTGTTTGTTTGTTTGTTTCATTGCAGTTTTAGAATTTTAATAATGCAACCTTTAATTAGTTTGTGTTGGTTGTTCATTTTAATAATTATATAATCTGGGGTACATTTCATGTCCTTTGATGATAAGTATATTTATCAGAAATATTGTCTTTAAACATATAATATTTAACCTATTAAAGAAAAGCATGTTATAACATCATACAAACATGTCATATAATATGTACATCCTACTGTATGCAATTTAAAGTTGCCAAATTGACTGGTTTTGTAATTTGGGGTTTCTTGGTTTCAAAATAATGTATGAAAAGCATCACCACATTTTTTATTATTATTTATTGTATTTATTTAAAAGGTCTAAATAAAGGTAAAAAAAAATATATATATATATATATACAGAGAGAGAGAGAGATTTTCTTACTTGAATGAAATGTAATTTTGTCTATAAAAGTTCTATTGACTAATTTACTAACAAAACTCCTGTAACGCAAAAATTTTTTGTCCCAATGCCAAGTGACCAGCATCAAATTATGTCATTTTTTAAGACACTGTGGTAAGTGTTCTCTTATTTAAATAAATAAATAAACAAAACTATCTATAATAGCTCGTTGTCATTGAGTATATTCATTGGCCATCAACTATGTTATGGCTGTAAACACTGTTATGGTGTAGAGATTCTTTATGATTTTTATTAAATTATTTGTTCAAATATGATGTTAAATTATTTGTTCAAATGAGAAGTGATCAGCCAGGCAAGTCATACCACCAAAATTATAGGTCAAAACAGGGAAATTATGTTATGTTACACTATGTTACCTGTCAACTGTGTTATGCAGCAGTGTACAGTACATAATCAGCCATCATTCCAATATCACTACAGTTAGTCTACATAAGTCACAGCACACAACATTCATGTCACTTTCATTATCACTTTCCCTCAGCAACGCATTTTTATAATCCATTTGTTTAAAATAGATAAAAAGAGGAGACACATGGGTCATTGGGATGCTAATCTTGCAAAGATGGGGGTGAAAAGCAGAGAGAAGCACTGGACAAGTGTAATCAAAATGTATGCCACAGAACAAAATTACATTATTTAATGGGGGTCACTTGGCATTGGAACAAATCATGAGCTGCAGGATGAAGTTAGTAATATAGTTGGCAAACTGAGTTATAATCATCCTTTACTGTACCTTGAAAAAAAAATGTTTAAGCATTACAACAGATAAGTTACACTGAAGGAATACTAACTTGAATCACATTTTTTTCTACTGAGATATAACACTGTTTTTATCATTTTTTTTTACTTATGTAAAATGTCCCCCAAATTACAGAATTAGTCATATGCTCCTTACTTATAGTTACTTCTTTATCCTGCTGAGCATTAAATTTACACCATAAAATATAGATAAGGAAAATCTAAAACAGAATTAGCAAACCTAACAAATAAACTAGTGCACAAATTTTGAGAAAACTCTCCAGAGTTAAACAGAAGACAGCCTGAGAGTATTGCACCATTTAACTGTCTATTTTCAAGCTCAGGAGAAACCCTAGTCAGCTTTTGAAAAATATATAAATGTCATGAAAAAGGTCATTAAATTGCACTGAAATGTCATAAAGTCCATTTGAAAACTATGGCTCTTACTGCTAGCGTAAAAGAAAATCTCAGTACACAAAAGAAGCTCCACACCTACTTATGCTATGCACCGTTTCTAATGGAACAGTACTGGACTATTTCATACATATAAAATATAATGCTGCATAGTAGTATAGGAAAATAATCAATTATAGAGTGACTTGAAGAAACCATGCAAAGTAACTGTCAATACCTCAAAAATGATTTTAACAGCATCACTTTCAAAAGTTTTTTTTTTCTTTAATAATGAATGACACATGGTGATTTATGGTTTGGTATGGTTTATGGTTAGATGTATTTACTTCCTGTTATCATTTAAATGATCTACAAATAGTTGTTCCCTCTCCAGATTCCATTTTCTCTTAGTTCATAACACAAAAAGCAGCTTGTCATTTTCAGACCATTCTGTCCTTGAAGGTAAAAAAAACTAACATTACAGTCTTGACATGAAGCTTATTTTGTTGAAGTTATCAATTGTTCACTGACAGAGTCTTAAATGGAAAAACTGTTTGTGGCAAATACAGTGCTAAAGCTATCATATCAACCACAGTCCTAAGCCACTGTATCAAAAAAATTCAAATAAGTTGCAGTTCAAAGCCATCTTCAAATGCAACTTTGGGGCAATCATCAGCAGCAATAAGTGATTCCTAAGTGATGCAACCAGAGTTGAGCACCCTGATGGGGTCAGGACCAATATACAAAATCATAATGAGATCACATAGGGAGCTGGAGAGAGACTGAAGAAAAGAAGGAAGAAGAGAGAGAGGTCTGACCTATTCCTTTACCTAAGAAAAAAATATTTTTAACATGCTTCCCATGCTGGGTGCATGCTTTCTCCTGGTGCACCGGTTTCTTCCCACAGTCCAAAAACAAACAGATCAGATTAATCTGCATTTTTAAATTGCCTGTAGTGTGTGCGTGAGTGTATGTGTGCTTGTGCCCTGCAATGGACTGGACTCCATTCAGTGTGTACTCCACCTAGAGTAGTGCCAAGAATCCATATAGGCTCCAGGCCTCCTGGAGGAAAGAGTTTGCATATAGCCAAAAAATGTACTCAAGTAAGAGTAGCTGTACTGCAAAATAATATTATTACACAAGTAGAAGTAAAAAGTAGTTATCCAAAATATTACTCAAGTAAGAGTAAAAACGTATTCTGTGAAAAGACTACTCAAGTACTGAATAACTGTTTCAATCTTAATATTAGATTTTTTAAATGTTTTACTTTTTTTTTTAGAAGTTATAATAATTATATATTAGTGTGTATGTATACACTATGTAAACTGTATGTATATATACAGTAGATATATATATACAGTATAATGCCAAATACTATATAATGCCAAAGAGCATATACACACAGTATACAGGGTTTGGACAATGAAATGAGATGAAACGCCTGGTTTTTAGACCACAGTCATTCATTAGTATGGTGTAGGGCCTCCTTTTGTGGCCAATACAGCATCAATTTGTCTTGGGAACGACAGATACAAGTCCTGCACAGTGGCCAGAGGGATTTTAAGCCATTCTTCTTGGAGAATAGTGGCCAGGTCACTACGTGATGCTGGTGGAGGAAAACGTTTCCTGACTCACTCCTCCAAAACACCCCAAAGTGGCTCAATAATATTTAGATCTGGTGATTGTGCAGGCCATGAGAGATGTTCAACTTCACTTTTATATTCATCAAACCACTCTGTCACCAGTCTTGCTGTGTATATTGTAGCATTATCATCCTGATAAACGGCACCGCCTTCAGGATTCAATGTTTGAACGATTGGGTGCACATTGCCCTCCAGAATGGTTCGGTAGTCCTTGGCAGTGACTCGCCCATCTAGCACAAGTATTGGGTCTGAGGAATGCCATGCTATCGCAGCCCAAACCATCACGGATCCACCCCCATGCTTCACTCTGGGCATGCAACAGTATGGGTGGTACAATTCTTTGGAGCTTCGCCACACTGTAACTCTCCCAGATGTGGGAAAGACAGTGAAGGTGGACTCATCAGAGAACAATACATATTTCACATTGTCCACACTATTGAAACCGACGTTTGGCATTGGCAAGAGTGACCATAGGTTTGGCTATAGCAGCCCGGCCATGTACATTGACCCTGTGGCGCTCCCGACGAACAGTTTTGGTGGAAACAGGAGAGTTGAGGTGCCCATTTAATTCTGCAGTGAGTTGAGCAGCTCTGGTTTTATGTTTTTTGAATATAATCTGGTTGTAACCCGGGTACAACCCGGACATCCCTTTCAAACAGCTTCTTCTTGCATCTACAGTCACTCCTGTTGGATGTGGTTCGTCCTTCCTGGTGGTATGCTGACATTACCCTGGATTCCGAGGCTCTTGATACATCACAAAGACTTGCTGTCTTGGTCACAGATGCTCCAGCGAGACGCACACCAACAATGTGTCCCCTTTTGAACTCTGGACTCTTGGACTTTGATATGTCGCCCATAATGTTGTGTGCATTGCAATATTTTAAGCAAAACTGCGCTATTACTCTGCTAATTAAACCTTCACACTCTTCTCTTACTGGTGGAATGTGCAATCAATGAAGACTGGCCACCAGGCTTGTCAAATTTAGCCATGAAACCTCCAACACTAAATTGGCCAGTGTTTTAATTTCTTTGTCCAACCCCTGTATATGCTGAAGTGTGTGTCTGTTTTGGCAGATAGAGAAGACACCGCAGTATGAAGCTGTTCTTTTGCAAGCAAAACATGCTTTATAGTACATATGATGCCAGGGATGCATCATATTTTTTGGGATGTATAAAAATGTACAACACATGTGTTGGTGATTAATTCTGTACTGAAATATACTTATTTACTAATAAGTAATATACTTACTGTATACTTATATTCAAAGACTGTTAAAGTAACATTATATGTACAATTAAAGTTAACATATAAACACACAAACGTGAAAAAAGCATTCTATGCTCACCGCAAGATTGTACACTAATCGCAAGATCCCACTAGTAGCAGCATGGATTTATGGGCGTTCGGCAAACTTAGAGAAAAATGCGGGAACATTTGCTTGCACATGCGCAGTGATCGCAGGTAGGATGAATTGGTGATTGGTCAAATGGAGTCATGTGATTATTGTTGCTGCCTCTGACTGGTGACGGCTGCATGCGTAGAATAAATAGTTAGAAAAGTCGAGTGGAGCCGAATGTAGCCGAGTAAGAGTAACTTGATGTCTGTTTCATAACTGTGGGGCTTTGTAAAAGAAAGCTCTGCCCCCAGGTTGTCTTTAATATTCGAGTTACCCACAATTAGCCTGCACCTTTCAATTGCAGCAGGTGTGGTAGCTTGTAAAAGACCGGGAATTCACTCAGGTCTTGCAGTGCAAGATCATTCAGTGAGTTCTATGTCCATTGCCAAATTTGATGGGAATTCAATGCTGTGTGAATAATATTGTGGTGATGTGAAAGTACTCTCAGTGTTGTAAACTAGACTAACTTCAGCTTTAATATAATCTACCGGAACATCCAGATTGTAAGGCATTACAGTGTTCCAACCGAGAGACAACAAAAGCATATATATATATATTTTCTGCATCATGTAGATGATATTTCTTATCTTTGCAATATTTTTGAGGTGAAAGAAAGCTATACTAGTAATATTATCTTTATAAGCTTCAAATGCAAGTCAGGAGTCAATAATCACACCCTTCTACAATTCTCTCCTTTCATGTTATGTGTTACCTTCTACTTCATGTCCTATACTATTAAGCCTAAGATTTCAATTAAATCCCGATCTACTGTGACCTGTTGTTATAGGAGATTAATCAACATGTTCTGATCAATCAGATTCAAGCATTTAACAATTTTTAACCTTTTTTTTTTACAACAAGAATTGTTAAATGCTTGAATATCACATTATGACGTTGAGCCAAAAGAGAATATTCTGTACAGAATTCTTTTCTCCATTATACTTTTATAACTTTTTTAATGGTAAGAGTAGATGTTACTTCTAATTTGAATGTTTATTTAATTATTTCTAGCACCCTTGGAAAACATGCATAGTGTATGATGTTTATTCTTGAAAAGCACATTCAGTTCTAAACTAAATTGGTTTTGAAAAGAAACCATCTGGAGCCAAAGAGCATCAATAATATTAGAATAAGTATCTTTTTCAGTTATGGAAGTCAGACAATATGATCACAGTTCTATAGTTCTTTTGTATATCTTAGTGTACTTTTTCAACTTGAAACTTGAACTTCACAGTGGGTGTCTTATTTGCCCTGTCCTTAGATTAAATAATAATGTAATAGCCAAAAGATTTGCCTAATCCTGGCATTGCAATTCACTGTACTTTGTCTTAAATTGGTGGTTTTACATTTTTATGATGTGTTACTGATGTTAACCTCGCAGGTCCGAACTCATAAGTAATCATTATAGAAATCATAGTAGAGAAATTTGGACACTTACCATATCTTGTGTGTTGAAAAACATGAGAGGGTATATTGTACAAGTACAAGGTTTATACATTAAGCCAGACATAATTGTAACAATAATAAATCTTGTCCTTATTACTGATAACACACTGTACAAAAATGATGGTTAAAAATGGCAAAAGCATCCCTTTCTAGAAATCATTTATCAACTCAGCACCCTTATACTGTATGTTGTTTTAAATGTCACCCATTTTTTATTATTACATGCTTTTGAGGGGAATTAATTTAGGGCTAGGTGAAAGTAATTTCAAGGAAATCTCAACAGAAAATGTATGTTGTAATAGACTAAATTCTTGGCAGGCAAGTGTTTATTACACTATAAAACATATACTATTCATTTGCTTAGTGAATTTACTTTTTGGTGGTACAATGGCAAATTTGGTAGTTTTTGGCAATAATTGAAGCTCCATTTATGACATTTTATGTGCCCCACCTTGGTGTATAACTTACCATAATTGTGACAGTTGGCAGGACACAGCAGTTCCTACCCCTACTTTCCTGCTAGTTTAAACTGTTATGCGTGCCACTGCTTAGTAGTACACTTTAATTCTTTTTCTAAACCATTTATTTTTGAGCCATATGTCTGCTTTTGTGTGCATTTCAATGAAGGAGCTTTTTTCCCTCTTTTTTTGTTAGCAATGACCTTTAAAATAATGTTAATAGGAACTCTTGCATTACAATATATCCAGACAGTGACTGCTCATTATTTATTGATGCCCTCCTGCAAGTCCCTCCTGTAAATGTGTGTGTGTGTGTGCGTGTGTGTTTGTGTGTGTGTGTGCGTGTGTGTTTTGTTTGTGATGAACTGGTATCCAGTCGAGGATCATACTCAGTGTATCTGGGATAAGTTCTCTGTGTTCTCTGTCCACAATGACCCTGACCAGAATAAAGCAATTATGGAAAGCATTTTCAGAAATTATGGAGTATTTTTCAGGTGTTATGGTAGCATAGTGGTTAGCAGTGTTGCCTTGCACATGCAGGGCCCATGTTTGATTCCTGCCACTGGTCTGTGTGCATGGAGTTTGCATGTTCTCCACGTGCTGGGTGGGTTTCCTCCAGGTACTTCTGCCTCGCAAGTCTCCTGGGATAGGCTCCTGGGCCTCCGCAACTCTGTATACAGGAAAGAGCGGTATAGACAATGACATGAGGAGATTTGGGGGGTTGAGACGAGGTACACCCTGCAATGGCT
Organism: Clarias macrocephalus; assembly: GCA_011419295.1. Taxonomy (NCBI): domain Eukaryota; kingdom Metazoa; phylum Chordata; class Actinopteri; order Siluriformes; family Clariidae; genus Clarias; species Clarias macrocephalus. The sequence continues at coordinate 99,311 of JAAGKR010001470.1, forward strand.
TGCCAATCCTTTGCAGGGCACACACACACACATTCAGTCTCATTCACACTGGAAACACTGGTTAGCATAATCTGCATGTCTTTGGACTAAGGGAGGAAACCGGGGGTAACCCACCAAGCACGGGGAGAACACGCAAACTACATGCACACAAACTTGAAGCAAGAATTGGATTCTGACCCTGGAGATGCAATGCAGCAGTGTTAACATCTAAGCCACTGTGCCGCCAACTGTAAACTGTGTGTTACAAACAACCCCACTGGAAACAAAGATTCAGTTCTTATTTGTAGCAGAAATGTGTATACTAGGGTATGAAAAAAAACTAATTATTGTTAAATATTTTACAGTTATTTCACAAATACCAAAATGTGCCTTGCTTTCACTTTAAACATAGTACTGAATGTACAGTACTCCTGTGTGAATACTTATCTTCTCGTTACACTAACAGCCCGTGGTTAGGTTTCTGGGTTTCTGAGATAAACTAGGGGAAGACAAAAAAAGAAAGAAAAAAAACAGTCTTAACGAAGACTGATCGTTTTTTTTCCTTAATCCGAATTACCCGCCGCCATCTGCCGCACGTGAGAGAGCGCGCGCACTACTTTCTTTCCAGGCGCTTTAATCCTGTAAAAGGGGGCGCGCGCGCTCTGCGCACAGGCGTACTGGTTTCCAGTGGAGGAGGTGCTGCGGCTCGCGCGCTCCGCTTGCTCTCATTCCGCTCGGCGCGTTCCCCTTTCAGCGGACTCGTCTCTTTCCCTCTACTCACTTTATTCCAATAACCGGGAAACAGCCAGGAAGCATCACAAGCGCTAAGGCTTGAAAATACCAAACCGAGCTCAGTCATCCCTCACGGAGAGAGAGAGAGAGAGAGATTGCAATGCTTCAAACACGGGATCTCATCTGGACCGTGCTGCTCTTTGGACATGCAGGTAAAGATGCATGCATAAAATATATAAGATTGCTTCCTTTTTTGGGGATGGATGCTAGGAAGGACTTTTGAGACCCTGCACGCATCCTGTCGGTCCTGATGTGGTTATAACTGCTTATAGCTTACGGGATACTCAGATTTTTTTGGTGCACTTGGATAATTTTGCTGTTTTATTAAGTTGTGGAAAGGATTTGTTTTATTTTATATCTCGTGCAGTTTGGATTTCAGCGTTACAGCGAAACATGATATAGGTAGCTCGTATTGGCTATATCACGGATTATCACCATGATGTGGTCCTCATAATCACTTCTGATCCAGGAACAGGCCTGGGTTCCATCTCCTCGTAGTAGCTTCTAATTGTTCTGGATGTGGAACAGTCGCGGTGCGCGCGACGTTGCTCCCGTGCTTGTTTGTTTTCTTTTTGCGAAAGAATTGAAGACACTGAATTGTGCACACCATAAAAGTACACAACTCCAAGTCAATCTTACTGTGATGCGGTGTATCTGTGATGTGATGTTCTAGGTGTCCAGTTACCAAACGCGCGCGTGTCCCCTCAGTCCACTCTTACTGCGCTCTTGTGTGAAAAGAAAAAAGTTATAGTGTTTGTCTGTGTGTACGAGGCTGACACGTTACCTTACATTTCTACAACTTGTATAGGGGTGAAACTTTTCCTCAAAAAGTGTTCTGGTCCGTATTTGCTTGAACTGCTGTCTAAACTATCGGTGTGTGGTGCGCGCGCACAGTTACTAAGTGTAGTACATTCGTTAACGCATTGTATTAACTTATAATTGGAGGGAATTTTAGGCGGAACCAAGTATTGTAAAGTTGTACTGGCGGGAACATTTTTGCCTTCCTTGATATGGAAAAAAAAAACAACAAAGCAAAACATAGTGTCTGCAGGACATTTAAGTTTGATTCAGTAATACCTTTTTTTCGGGCGTTATTGAAGCGCGCGCTGTGCTGAGCTGCACAAGCTCGTCAATTTGGAATGAAGGCGGGAGAGATTGGACAGAACCCCCCCCCCCTCCCATCACTCACTCACACATACATACACCATCTCTCTTTCCATGCGTATACCTCCTTTTCTCTGTCTCTCTCTCTCTCAATCTTCACCTTTCTTTCACCCATTTTTGTCCCCATCTGCTCTCTCTCTCTCTCTCTCTCTCTCTCTGTGTGTGTGTTTGTGCATCTTTCTTTTTGTGCATGTTCCTTAGTTCCATCACTGGCTGGGTCCATATCCCTGTCTGTATGTGTCTCTTCTTCAAGTCTTTTTATCTTCTCCAGGTCTCTCTTTTTCCTTTTGCTTGTCTCCTCATCTTCTTTTCTTTTTAGTTTCTCAGCCCATTTATATCTCTTCACTTGTATCTCTCAGTCCCCCTCGCCTTCTTTCCATCTTAGTATCTCTCATTTCTTTATTTACCTCTCTTTTTATTTTCTCTTCTCCTTGCCCCACCCCCTCTCTTCACTGTCACCCTCTCATTTTTTTCTGTCACTCATTTTTTTTCTGCTCCATCACTGACTGCCGGTGTCCTTTAAGTCTCCCCAAACATCTCTCTCTCTCTCTCTCTCTCTCTCCCCCTCTCTCTCTCTCTTGCACTCTTGCTTCCGTTCTGTCCTCTCTCTCGCTCTCTCTCTCTCTGTCATTCTCACTGTCTCTGTTTTCTCGCAGTGCGTCCCGCAGCGTGTGAGCCTCCCCCCCTCTTCTCTTTTACACTGTTCACAGTGTCTCCCTCTTTCTCAGGATTTTGCTTTTTTGTCAATCTCCTCCACTGTGTATTTTTTCCCGCTCCCTCCCCCTCCAATTCAATTTTCCGCTTTCCCCTTTTCTCTCTATCTCTGTATGTCGTTATTTTTAAGAAGCATTTCTTGAGTAATTGCTCAGGAAAATGGTGATGTACTACAGTAAAAGCGGGTACATAATGCTGCTGGTAACTGTAGAGCACACTTGCACCTGTCAGTCTCTTTCATTCTCCCTCCATTTTTTTTTTTTTTTGCGCATCGTTTCTCTTGCTTCTGCGTCATGGGGTGTTGACATGTTAATGTTGACTTGCAGCTGCTTTTGTGTGTCTGCATGTGAAAGAGGTGGTAAAGGCTAGGCTAGTGATATAGACAAAACATTGAAAAGACGAGAGCTTTTCAGAGACATGGATGCATCACTTGAAACATTGATCAGATACGCATGAGCTCCACATGTTCATCAGATTCCCTGGATTTCATTAAAGTACAAAAGAAATCAAAATCAACGAAGTTCATAAACATGCCTTTAAAAAGTAACCAAAGTAGAAGAAAGTGCCATTCCTAAGTGTTTAGTCTGCAGTTTAAGCTCAAGAGAAAAGCAAAGTTTAAGATGAGTCAACAGTCGAGAATAAAGAACTAACACAAGTGGGGAGAAAAGTCTTAAAATGATTCACATCTGGAACTTAAACCTCTGCGGTACGTTCAAAGCCGCTATGAAAATACAAACGGCCTTTTGCACGGAGGAAACTGTAAAAAAAAAATGAAAGAAAAGAAGAAAGAATGAAAGAAAGTAAAGGGAAATGGGTATAACTAGAGAAAATTATACCTTACTCTATTTCTGCTCTGGAACTCTGTGTTGTGTGTAGTCCAGAAATGTGACAAATGTTGGTGAGTTTAAAGAAAATGAGAAAAAATCTCAACTATGGTTATTAGTTTATTTTTGTCTCTTACTTGTAATCACATACTATTTGATGATATCATATTATCACACATAATTAAGTGTTCTCCAGTAATTTATAGCCATTTCTTGTTCCCACATGCTAAATCTGTCACCATGAACAACTGCCAGTGCAGCATCAACAACTAACTGACTTCTTTTGTTTTCATGAGCAAACAGATGCCTCTGACCGGCTTGCGTCAGACTGACGCGATCAGCGAGACAGAATATACCCAAGAGCTTTACCTCTTGGGATCCTTTTTGAAAAAAATAAAAATCCAATCATGTAAATGTGCATAAAAGAAAAAAACGAACTGTGAGCCGTCTTGACACAGTCGCAATCTGTGCAACGTGAGCGATGATTGTTATCAGCAGATTCATTATTTTGTCTGATTTGATCTTTTTGGTTAATGCTGTAAGGGCAAATTGTCCTATTCGAAAATCTACATACCTGCGAATTGTAATGTGAATATGTGCTGTGAAGCCTTCACATCCTGCTTCATCTGGCTGTTACTAATGCATTAGTTGAGGTGGTTTGCTGATGTTATGCTAGACAACATTATTCACGCTCCTTTCCCTCTGTTGCTAAATAAAGCCTGGTGGTGTAGCCAGAATTCTTCGATGAGGTTTTCTGTCATGTACATGGTATATTTGGTTGTCAGTCACATTATCTTTTATCCGCACAGCAGAACCACATTATATGTCAGCATCATTATTAGTGATGGATTTTACTTTTCTTCCTTTTTTTCTTTTTTTTTTTTATCGTTCCCAGATTTCAGCCAAGTATTACCAGTCTCTCTGTTAGGGCATTCTCCCATCAAGGCAACAACCACCTACTAGGAAGAGCAAGACTATCACATGTTTTTTTCATGTGTGAGCTCACAGATGCCTCATTGAAATGCTTATTAGATTGTTTAAGTAGATTTTAATTCTCTAAAAGCTAATGAAAGAATTTACTAAGCATTGAAATGCTGTGTAACTTGTGTTGTCTGTTCCACGCTCCAGTCCAGTAGGTGGTGGTATTGCATCAGACGCCCATAAACCCTAAAGAAGAAAAAGTGATACTCTTACAACATGGGAGAAAGGTATTTAGGGAAAAAAGCAGATTCTAGAAAACTGTGGTAAATGTTTAAGGAATTTGGTAAATTTTGGACCATTTAACATTTTCATGTTGACATAAATAATTAAAAAAGTGTAAATCAATTCGAAAACTGACCCATTGATTGAATAAATAGAATCAACCAACAAAAGCTTAATTATATCTACTGAAAACCACCACCTTCTGCACTACATACATTAAAATGTATCAGTAAGTTTAACTATAGGGCATATACAGTACAGACCAAAAGTTTGGACACACCTTCTCATTCAAAGAGTTTTCTTTATTGTGTTCTTTATCGTATTCTTCAGCCCAAACGCGTCTCTTCTGCTTGTTGCCTGTCCTCAGCAGTGGTTTCCTAGCAGATATTCTACCATGAAGGCCTGATTCACACAGTCTCCTCTTAACAGTTGTTCTAGAGACGTGTCTGCTGCTAGAACTCTGTGTGGCATTGACCTGCTCTCTGATCTGAGCTGCTGTTAACCTGCGATTTCTGAGGCTGGTGACTCAGATGAACTTATCCTCCGCAGCAGAGGCGACTCTTGGTCTTCCTTTCCTGGGGCGGTCCGCATGTGAGCCAGTTTCTTTGTAGCGCTTGATGGTTTTAAGTGACTGCACTTTTGGACACTTTCAAAGTTTTCCCAGTTTTTCGGACTGACTGACCTTCATTTCTTAAAGTAATGATGGCCACTTGTTTTTTTCTTCACTTAGCTGCTTTTTTCTTTCCATAATACAAATTCAAACTCTTTGAATGAGAAGGTGTGTCCAAACTTTTGGTCTGTACTGTATGTGAGATGGCATATATACAGTACAGTAGGGCAACTATATGAGGTGCGATGGATAGCATTATTAAAATGTGCTTGCAGTGAAAAAAAAGTGCAGTTAAAATCTGCTGCTGTTACATCATGTGGTAATCCTGCATTTTAAAAAGTTAAAAAAGAAGGTAGAATTGAATATGCCGAGATTGCAAGCACAATAGGCGCCTACCTAGAATACGATAATGACTGTAACTGAGTTCTACTTTTCACTGTAAATTATATATTTGTTTGTGTCTGTATTAATGCGCTAAACTACCTAATTCGATCACATATTTTATTAATTATGTAGCTATCATTTCTTTTAAATCACAGTCGATACGTTTCTGGGCGACACGAAACAGCAGTTCAAATTTTTCCTTGAGAGCAGTTTGTTTTCCATTGAGGGAAGGAATTATCATACCACCCAACCCAGGTGCATTCCAGTCAGTGAGTATTGTTAACTGCTAGGCGGCATGGTGGCATAGTGGCATAGTGCTTAGCACTGTGGCCTCGCACCTCCAGGGTCAAGGGTTCGATTACAAACTTGGGTATGTACAGTATGTGTGCGTGGAGTTTGCATGTTCTCCCTGTGTTTGGTGGGCTAATTGGCATTCCCTGCTATGGATTTTTCAATGCCTTGTGGCCAAAGGCGCCTACAACCATGTACAGGAAAAGCAGATGTAGAAGATGAATAAATGAGTTAACTGCAAAATCTTTGATGTCAGTTGTGCACTTTTATAACCACAACCTTCAGAACTTTGTTTCAGAACGTTCCAATCTGAATTGTTCCCTGTACTTCCATGTACACTGGCCTCCAGCAGTAAAAGGGAGATTTTTTTCTGAAGAAGATGATCACAAGATCTAACATGTCGAACATTCCTTTGTATTTCTTATATACAGTTAATTCTCAGGTATTTCGTTTCTAGTTTCTTAAATGCACTGGGGTGTCACTGGTCTAATCAGTATTACTTTGCATGCCATTCTGCCAGTCAGACAATCATACATTTGGATTACAAGCAGTATGATACAAGTACGGAAATGGGTAACCCATTCACTTAAAAAGTCGTCTATAGGATACCCCTTGCAGAATGAGCATTTTTTTTTTTTTTGCATTAACTCTGAGCAACTGGAAGTGAAAGGTAGTGCTGAGTGTGACAGTTGTGTGAAGAGGAAGCAAGGACTACTGTAGATGATGTTACATTCCAAATTAGAAGGTGTAAATGTCAGAGGAAGAAGTTGTGTGGGAGTTGTCTATGGAGTTGTCACTTTATTATGCACATATACCATATAGGTCACCTCGTAGCTGTACTCTGTCCATCATTGGAAAGGGTCCACCACTAATTGAATATTGTTTTGGCAGTGAAGGGTTTTACGCGAACCATGTCAAGGTACCACTGAAAATCTGTTTTATTTATTTTTCTTATTTCAAAATACAGTGTGTTATCAGCTCTTCATTTCACAAACCAACTCCAGTGTGAATCCTCTGCTTTACAAAGTACCACGGTAGCAATGAATTCTTAATTTGATCTTTTCAGAAGTTATTGACTTATTTTCTATGACAGCAGCACTGACAGAATTTCTGACTGAAAGGAAAGTCACAGATTCATATTAACGTGCTTGTCTATAGTAACAATAATCATAAAAAAACAAGTAATTTTCCATTATGAACAGGAAATTAAAATGAAATCAAACCAAACCACACTCTTATAATACAGCAGGACAACTGCATTGGACAAATAATGGTAAAAGGAGTGGTAAAAGAATGGTAAAAGGAGTGAGCAATAATATACATCCAGTGGCATGAAAAGGTATTTGCCCGTTTTTTGCATATTTTTCACACTTAAATGACTGATGACTCAATTTATATTGCACAAGGATAACCAGAGTAAATACAAAATGCAGTTTTTAAATGATTCCATTTATTAAAGGGAAAAAAGCTGCTTGGCTCTGTGTGAAAAAGTAATTGCCCCCCCCCTTGAAGAAATCTCTTCTGAAACCATGAATGTTTTCTAATCTTTGAAGAAGGGCTGCAGTCACACCATCTGCATGCAGAAAAGTGGATACAAAAAATACTAAATACATTAATTATGTAATTAAACAAGTAGAACAGGATTATTCATAAATTTTGAAGTTTAAACATCACGAGTGAACTGATGGTTTATTGATTATTGATCTTTATGTGATTTAATGTAATTTAGTATAAATGTTTGCTATTCTATGTAATAGTTCCTAACAGTTCCTGAGAAGCAACTATATAAATATATTAAAAAAAATTTTTTTTCCTTTTACTTTGTTGGGTTTCCCTGATTTTCATTATGATTTGGTCGTAGCCAATTCCCTCCCGTCTCCCTACAAGCGTGTTCACACAACATAGGGGAACGGTGTAACACACTCGGAGAAAATCACAATCCGCACCTTCCGCTTGTGTGAGCTCACCCATAATTGGCTAGTGTTGCCCTGATTGATGTGACAATGCTGTATGCCATTTCTCCACTGAAAGACAGCACGACCAATCTGCTCTCTACACTCCCAGCTACGGATGCCTTCATTATTTAAAATGTACTCTTATTTTTAATAAAGCTCTCTGTGCAGTGGGCACACATATATAAATCTGGACATTTCTTTTAGTTAGACCACTTTTTTGTTGGTAGGGTATGTTTAATGAAGCTGAAAGACTGTACCGTGTTTTCTATGGCCAAGGGCAAACTAACCACTGTAAGCCATAATGCGCACGTGCACAAATGCTTAAAAAAAAAAAGAAAAGATGATGTTATTTCAGTGCAAGAAAGCAAAGCAAGCACACAATGTATTAAATCACTGTCCAGTTATAATTTTCATGAACGTTATTTGTGAAAAAACTATATTTTAGAGTTCATTCATAATTGTATTTACTTACTATTTTACACTTATTTAATGTTAGTTCTGTCACACACATATTGATGGATTTATTTCATATTCACAATGAACAAAAAAAAGAAAAATCCATGACATGAAGCGAGAGCGCTGTATCATGACATATTTACATGCATAAATGTCAATCATTTCAGATCCTCCTGCTGTTTTTCCTTTTTTATTAGGGAAGAAATAGACTGTTCTTTAGGCATATTTTTAGATCCTGCTGTTAAAATGCAAAGCTCCTACTCCAGATGAATGAAGTTCGGCAGATCTGAAATGGTTATTTAAGTAATGGCAATATTTTTTACATGTTACACCTTTTCATAACAATATCTTGGTTTCTTGTCAGTAAGTATATATATAGTATGTAGTCAGTATTTTCCCGCCCTTTGTTGAAATAAATTCCTAAATTGGTCTTTATAATTGAGCTTGAGAACTGAATCTTAGGCCATCAGAAAGATGGAAGAATTAATTCCCTCTTTAGCACAAAATTAAGGGCTGTTGTGTGAAACGCTTTGGAAAAGTGAACTCGCAATCGAAAGATGCTTGTTAGCAATTGCAAAGCATTGTAATAATCCATACCATTGCCTGGAGTGGACATTCTGAAGCAGTGAGGCAGCACTGAAAACCTATTCAACGAGTAAATGTACCTGTCTTAAGAAACATCATAAGCTGTGTAACACTCAGATGGATGGAGTTTAATGGATGGCCATATCTGACCCGAGGACTTTACGCTGTGCCGCTGTTATTACTCAAAAGACCGTAAACATCTCATTGGACAAGGACAAATATCTAGAACCCAGTTTGTAGAAGGATATTGTGTCATGCTTTATGACATTATGTGCTGTAATGCTGGTTAGAAACTCATTATATTTCAACTTGGGATGCACTTACAAAAAGAAAAAAGAAAGAAACAGCTGAACGGTGATGGCGCTGATGCTGATTACTTGTTTGCATCTTTGCATCTTATTTGTACTCATTGCAAATGTGCAAAATAGGCATTAGGATAATGATCATTTTCCAACTGCATTTGTTTTCATGTTGTATTAACCTTACGTTGGTGGCAAATCTGTAATTGTGGCAGTGTTTCCTTTCGCGATGTCTGAAATATAAATACTGACATCAGATTAAAAGCTCAGCAGCCCATTAAACCTGATGTCTTTTACAGTAATGGTGGTGGAAGACAAATGTGTTTAAAGCAAACGTTTTTAAAAAAAATCAAGTGAAGTGATAAGTTGAGTCTATTAATGGAGGATTTTTTTTAAAAACTATTGTTACCAAAGATGTTTATTAGTATTTGAAAATTAGCTTATGTGTTTACAGTATTCTTAAATTGAAATAAGACAAAATAAACATGACAGCTGCTCTGTTGTGATACTAAAATGAAAAAGGCCTCGGTCTTGTTTTGATAATGTTTTGAAAAAAAAAAATTAACCTTGGAGTGTTATATACTTCTCCCAAAAGGAGCGTAGTTCTAATCATTAGCCAAAATGGGAAGCATATCTTTGTTCCCAGGGCCCTATGTTTACCGATTCATTTTATGTTAACACACATTAACCATCTTATTCTGTTTGAGATAAATACACTATGACCATTTCAAGATAAAATATTTATTGAATATTATCCAGTTTATCTTAAAGCTTTACAATTTGAAAACAAAACTCAACGAATAGCTATCATTTTATGTGGTTTTGGCTTTCTCCAGAAAATGAAATAACATCAAACGATAGAGAGCTGAGACTCATCTTTTTCAGTTTTCCATTATATGTTACAGTGTATCAACTATATGGGAACATAGGACCTAGAACTGGGGAACATAGGGCCTTTGGAACAAGTGACCCATTTTCATGCTCTTATTTTATTCCATATAGATCTTGGGGCCATGGAACTCTAGGAACATAGGGCTCTAGGAACATAGGGCTCTAGGAACATAGGGATGACCTCCTACTTAAATGTGCTAAACATTGGTTAGATTACATTTTTAAGTCGAATCTATAGTTTTTATGTGGTTTATGACCCCATTTATACTGATAAAAAGGGAACAATTGATAGCATCCTTTTATTTAATTTTTTTCCCGTGCTTTCTTCAATAAACATTTCAAAATAAGAGAGCTGTTTCCTGGGTAGTTAATGACGGTACTATAGCTGGTATCTTGTTTTTGATTAATTTCCCCCAAATTTTCTCCGCTAATTTAGTTGTAGCCAGTTCCCACCTGTCATTAGGTCGCATCAAAGCTACAACAACCAATCAGGTAGAGGAAGACTATCATGTGGTTACGCCAGCCAACTGCATCTTTTTGAACTGCTTGCTCACTCACTGTAGGGAGCAGTGCAACACTCTCGGAGGAAAGCGTTACCCGCTTCCTCCCCTTGCGTAAACTCATAGACGCCCATGATTGGCTTGCATCACGATTCATAAGAGAGCGCTAGAGTGCTATATATACACCCCCTTGAGAGAGCTCGGCCAATCAGCTCTCTCTAGGCTCCTGGCTACGGGAGGCTGCAGCGTCATCCGGGATTTGAACCTGCAATTTCCGGATGCAAGCTCATTACCACTGCATCACTCGGGAGTGAAGCGAGCTGTTAACTATCTGTCAGACTAGGATCACTAGGATGTCACTCACTAGCAAGGACAGAGTAGTTTTAACTTGTAGTGTGCATGTACTTACAAATACTAACTTTTTTTTCATATGATTGCAGTCTCAATTAATGTAAGCAGTTTTGTATATCATTTATTATTAAACCATTATATTTCATCAAATGAACGGGAAACATTATTGGGCTGCATTAAGCAAGGAAAACAACTAAGAACACATTATCAAAACCTTGAAGGATATTGCTGAACCGTCAATGTTGTGGAAGAAATGTGATCAGAACAAACATATGAATAGAGATCACGTAAACACTTGGTGAAGTTGCATGGTAAAATTAAAAACAATAGCTTTGTTTAATAGTGAAATTAAGAGCATTTCCATACACATGCAATGTGATGAGAACTCAGAGGATCTGGAAACAGCTGTGTATCCATAAGAAAACCACTTGTTAGTGAGACTAATCAGTAAAAAGGCATGCATTTGCCGGGAAACAGAAAGATTAGTCTTAGGATCACGTTGTGTGATGAGTTCAGATTGAGTCTATCCCAGAGCGATAAGGGAAGCGTATGACGCGATGCATCCATCATGCATATTAGCCACTGTACAATCATCTGGAGGCAGTGTTCTGATCTGGGGTTGCTTCAGTTGGTCAGGTCTAGGCTCAGCCACATAATGTGGCAATAAAATAAAGTCAGCTGATGACCTGAATGTACTGAATGACCAGAGTATTGCATCGAAGGAATTTTTCTCCCTTGATGGCACGGTCATATTACAGGAGTCAAATTGTGCAAGAGTGGTTCTGGGAGCAATCATTTTTATACATGAACTGGCCACCACATTGTGGCTGTAATCAAAACTTTTTTTTTTTTTTTGTCCAGGCAGTGTATATCGGCCTGGCTACACTGATTTCTAAAGATTGGCCTTGGCTGTAGAAAAACCCATAATGGTCAACCTCTAGTTTGTACTGACCATCAGCTTATAATAAATGTTTTTGCAATTATGGGAAGTTTATTAATCAAATGAGTATTATACAATATGTAACTGTTCTCAAATGTGGCAGTTTAAACCAATTCCAGAGCATCCATGGTGACAGCAAAGCCACAGTCTAAAATCTACAGTAGTAACGTTTTTTTTTTTTTCCTCAGTTCACAATTACGCTATATTGTATCAGTTATAGACTCGAGGAAAGTTTGATTGCAGTGGAAGAATAATATTTGATTACAGCACATTTAGAATGTATTTTTTTCCTCATCTTTCTCACATAGCAGTTAATATCCGTTCATTAACTCTTATGCATGTTCCAATATTAAAATTAAAGCAAAGTGCACATGGCTAATTGTTCTAATTGTGTATACATATGTAAATATTATTTACACTGCAGCTGTGTATAAAAAGAGTTTAAAAACGCTGTAATTTGTTATGTAAAGCATACGTTACAACAGAGCGTCTTTCAGTTGTGTGGTGTTTTCCACTGCTTGTCATTTGATAAGAATGGGCGGTCTGTGCATATTAATCATTACATGAATGCGGACCCAGGCTGATTTGCATTGTGCTGGCTTCGGAGCTGCTCTTTAGAGAGAGAGAGAGAGAGAGAGAGAGAGACAAAAAGGAGGGAGATGGAGTGGGCTTTGTCATGCTGAAAAGCCACGAACCCCCTCCAGCTCTGAAAGACTCCCTCCTCAATGAATGAGGGGGGTCGGCTAACGGCACAGGCCTACCGACTCACCAGTAGAGAGCAGATGTTATAGGACTGAACCTTCAACTCTGGACCAAACATTTCTCCATCTTAGCTCTTGTTCAGTGACACAATGCTTGTGTTGGTTCCGTTATTTGGTCTAAAACCGTTTTTCACTTCGCTGCTGCAAACAGATGGCTTTAGATGGGTGTTAATGCATCACAACGGTAACAACTCAGGCAAATCTCATAATTAAAGGTACAGTCATTGGTTTTTAAAGATCACTGATCTTATTGTGAAGCACAACACACATTGGGGATACAAAATAAAACAAAATATATCATTTGAAAATTATAATGGCAGCTATTCATGCAAAAACCAAGGGTGTGCATAACATTTGTTGTGTCTAAGACAGGGCATGCTTTCGTCTGCTCCCATCGAGGGGTCGCCACAGCAGATCGTCCGATCTGCACATACAGTAATTTGGCACAGGTTTCAATGCCGGATGCCCTTCCTTATGCAGCCCTCCCATTTTATCCCATTTAGAACATACAGTACGACCTTGGAAACACTAGGACCGTAGATCTGGGGAACATAGGGCTCTGGGAATATACAGTACAGTAGAACCCTTTGTCATACTCCCATTATGTGGCTTATAATTCTGGGGCCCATAGGACCCTGGGAACGTAGGACCCTAGGAATATTGGGATGACCTTGTTATTCCCATGTCTTTATACCTGTTAAGCTTGACATTGTTCAAGTGTGAAGAGTGTTGAAAAATGTTCAAGTTACAAAGCCAGCTGGAAAAATAAGTAAAATCCTCGACTGTTGTTACTATTTTTATATCCTGCAGTAGGAAACTTCTGATTATGTAACATTTTGTCTTTTAATCCAGTTAAAACACTAAGCTGGTCCTTAAAAAGAATCGCTTGCTGCCTGGCTCAGGACCAAATAGAGCATTAGCACAGTGCCAGTGAAAAAAGGGGAATCTTTTCCCCCCCTGATTGTCTCTCTTTCTGTTTGCATTTCCTCCATGACCTCCACTCTGGCTCCCTGTTTCCTCATCTGTGTCCTACTCCGCGGTTCGTGAATGTTGACGTGTAGTAGTTTTGGGACCGTGATTCCAAGTGACTCATGAGTCTGTGATGTAATAACTAGCAATGGTGGCTCGCTCATCCTCGGGCGTTGGACAGCCCCTGCCAAGTGTCTCAATGTGTTTGAGTGATGAGCCGAGAGTGCTGTATTTGATTTGTTTGTTCTCTCGGGAGTTGGATTTTACCTTAAGGTTGCTAACATCACGTTAGATAAAAGTGATGCCTTTTGGCTGTAACTTTTTAAAGCTTTGTTTTTGGACTTTCTGTACAGGCAAGGATGTTAAACATAGCCTGAATGTGAGAGTAAAAATGAATTCCTTTCTACCAGACACTGTATTAGGGTTAAAGGTTATACTCATTCAAGTTTGAGCTAGCGCTAAGGTATTTTGTAGTTTGTTATTCAGGCGACTTGAACAATGTCATTAGCAGGGACCCAATGTAGTACCATGCAAGCAGCTGAGAAACCGTCTGATTTTAAACAGATTCTTTTACTGTGAAGAATAAGCAAGTCCACATAGACGAAGCTGACCTTATCCTCTTTGGCCTGGCGTTATTGAGTTTTGTTATGCACATGCAGTTCTGATATACGACATACATAAGCTGCATTAAAACGGACGGGTGGCTTCGTGAATAAGGTTCTATGTAAGTGTATGGAAAGTAGTGGTGAGTACAAAATGGAAAGGTAGTAGCAGGTCCAGTGTCAGGCGTAGCTCAGTCGATAAGGAATTGGCCTACAGTTCGAAAGGTCCCAGGTTCAAATCCCAGCACCACCAAGTTGCCACTGTTGGGCCCTTGAACAAGACGATTACTACATTTCCTCCCACAGTACAAAGACCTGCAGGTTAGGCTAATTGGCGTTCTCGAATTGCCCGTAGTGTGTGCCATGCAATGGATTGGCACGCCGTCCAGGGTGTACCTGCCTCGTGCCTTAAGCCTCCTGGCATAGGCTCCAGGGCCTCGCGACCCTGAATACAGGATAACGCGGTATAGATGACGAGTGAGTATAAGGAATGGCCAATTTAACATACTTAGTGCGGACGAATGTGGACGAATTTAAGATTATGACAACCACAATAATATCATAAACATACAGTTACTGTTAATGGGTGGTTATAGTACTTGTTTCTTTTTAAACCTGCACTGATCAGCCATAACATTAAAACCATTTACATTAAAACAACCTACATTTTGGTTTGCTCTTGTGCATGGCTCCGCATGGCCTCTGTGGATGTCAGCGGCAGATCTTTTGGGTGACGTGGGGCGTGGCCTTTGTGGATCAGACTTCTTTTTCCAGTGCATCTCATACTGTAGGTGCTTGATCAGATTGGGATCTCTGGACTTTGGAAGCTGGGTCAGTGGCTTTCATCTCTTTGTCTGGTGGGCAGCTGTGGTGCGGAGGTTGTTCTGCCCCTTTTCCATCGTGGCTGGCTTTTGATCCCTATGTGAAAGGGTCGTCCTGGGTGCCCATGATCCTGTCACCAGTTTGCTGACGTATAGTTAGCGATCAGTGTTGTTTTAGCATTTGCTGTTTCATTTCACGGAGGCTCATTTTTTTTATCCTTTTATCCTTGCTGCTACTTACGGAACGTTTACTGTTTACCGCTTACTGTTTCTCCTCCCACTACCTCAACTCATCACCTCATTACAATGTCATGTTGTCGCATTGTCACTTTGTCGCTTTTGTTTGCATATTTGTATGTGCACTTTGTGTTGTCTCTTGTAAAAAACATAGATAGTTCCCTGCTAACTGTCTTGTTGCAGCTAGCTAGCTGGCTAATTAGGTCTCTAAGTTAGCTAGTTAATTTATGTTGTAAATTTATGTTGTATGTAGCACCTTGGTCCTGGGGGAACGTTGTTTCGTTTTACTGTGTACTAAACTGTAAATGACTGAAGTGACAATAAAAACCTACTTGACTTGACTTGATTCACAAAACTATTTTTGACATTATCCACTGCTGATATAGTGTCAATATTGTTATAAAGTATCCGCCATATACCAGTCACCAACAAAAAAGGGGGGCTTTTTCATGCTTCGGCAGAAGTTTTGCCTGGAATATTAAATTATTTATCATGTTGAGTCATTCTTAACATGACAAACTATAACTTCCGAACTTCTTCATGCCTCAACAAAAGTAAAAGGCTCAGCTCAAAGTCGAACATTTGAAGTTTACTTCAAAGTTTAGAATAGTGTTCATTGCTGCATGTTCTTTTAAGTCAGTTGCAGGCATGCTGTTATAGAAAAGTTACCACTGCTGGGTTGGTGAATGTAGCCTGACATGAAGTAGCCATACTGTCCCTCTGAAGTTGATTTTCTAATGTTCCAAAAAAAATCTCAGCGTATTTTATGCTTCTTATCTCACATCAATTTGCCAACGCCAGAATATTTCAGTATTTATTTAAAAACGACATATTCATATGTAGATATATTTATTGTTGTGAAGGATCTGCAAAGCACACTCCTTTTTCTATCTAGAATTAAACTTAATTAAGTCATGCAAGACCATAAACTTTTATGAACAAGCCTTTTGTCTTGCCCCTGGAGACACATTAAAAAAGAAATGCAAATAATGAGAAAATAATGAGAAATAATATATGTATAAAAGTGCATGTATTAAGTGCATAAATATAAACCTGTGATTTGAATCAGAGCCAGCGCTGTGGTTATTAATTATTAATGAACATTACGAATTCAGTAACGCCGTGGTTGAAGAGAATTTCAATGTGTTGTGTACGAACCCACATAATGGCATGTTCCATGCGCTGAAGTTTTACATTAGCGCGTCGAAAATATCATTACGTCCTAAGTCATGGTTTGCTTCTTTAAATACGGCTTTATTTATTCTATCAAGCTGGTCCATTTGCTCTTCTCAAACATCATCATTTAGGGCTAATATTTACATTGTTGTAGGAGTGCTGGAATTGTTCTTCCTTTCACACACACACATGCTCTGAATAGGAGATGACAAACGTGTCTAATGAAAGTGCGCATGCTTGTAAAGTCGTTATCTGGTGTTTGCGTGAGTTGTCAAATTATCCAGACATGCAATTCAGACCAGAAGTGTGTTTATCTTTATTTAGATATTGAGGTCAAAAGATCATTGCACAAGTGATCCCGTCGCACGCTTTTTCTCCGTTTATTTATTTTTTTCCCTGTTAAGAAAATGTCCTTAAATTTCATAACCGATATAGTAAGAGGTGCTAGGAAGTGGCGGTAGACATCAGCATTCCTTTCTTTAATAGCGAGTGGCGTCGTTGAAGGAAACATCATTGACATTTGATCTGCTCCTTGTGTAAAATTGCAGTGAAGAGATGGCACACCATGTGCTATTCTACTGTATTATTATTTACCTCTACAATCTCCTGGCACAAGCCCTCGAGCATCCCGCTGAGGCTGGGGAGCGTGATGTTATCTCTGTGATTGCCTCCTCACCTTTGATCACTTTCCCTGTGCCTCTCTCTACTCCGCCACCCTTCATGCTGCTTCGTGTCATTCCTTCATTGCCACTGCTATACGCCGTAATCACAGTTCACGGCTTGAATATCAAAATGCTAACCATTAAAGTAAATAATACCGCTTCCTTCCTAACAGTTGGTCTTGAAATATATTCCTGGTGAAGCCCTTTCTGACTGTAATACTACAGTGTTATAAAGATGATGATTCTAGTTTATGTTGCCAAATGCCGATAACTTTCGGGCCATTAATTCAAGCTTCCGGGCTAAAACCAAGCCGTCTGCTTTATCGTCCGAATCCCACGTCTCCGCCGTGTTGCTTTTATAAAGATTCCCGGCATGACGTTGCCCGCTGAGATGAAAACTCCATCCGTATCTACTCTGCCCAAAGGAGTTTAGAGGCTTTAGGTGATTAGGAGAAAAAAAAATAGTCTCCTCTGCCTTTACACTCTGCTGGACCATGGTGCTTTAAGCAACAAAGGTTACGGATTAAGGATAAAGTATGACTTTTCTTTTTTCCCCCCATCTTGGTCATTTCTGTCAGCGCCCTTGATCACGAAGGTATGAAATTACTTTTCCAAGTACAAAAAACATTACCCTGGATTATGCGTTCTGAAAAGATGTTTTTATAACCAGAGTTCTCATTCCTGCATATATCCTGTGGCTTTTGGTAGCTGCTGAGGCATCAGTGAGATCACTGTTAACACAAAGCCCCCCGAGTTTGGACATCTGTGTAGATTTTAGGAACAAAGAGCTGTCAATCCGTGGATAATTAAGAAAGGTTCCTAAGATGGATGGCCGCTTGTGACTCTACAAAGATTCTGCTGTGGTTGCAGATTTGATTTCAGAAATAATATTTTTATTTGTTTATGTAATTGGGGTTACAGCTTTATTGGATTTAGTGATTTAATGAATTCTGTGCACTTGCTTACAGCTTTGCATGAAATAATATTTTTATTTTTATAAAGTCCTCACTTTCAAACCCCATGTCTGAGCAGCTTTCGAAACAGGGGGAAAAAAAAAAGAAACAGTTGGATGTCGATTTTTAACGCATTGCTGAGTCTCAGACTGGGGCCAGGTGGAGAAAATCTATTAGGATTGACAACCATTTAGGGTGAGGCCAGTGAATGTGGAGCAGATTGCTCTAAAAGTCTGCCGGAGACCGTTGGTCTTTATGGCTCTGAGGCCTCCTCATTTGTTCGTCTGTCTATGACTGGGCCAGATGGTGTGGAGTGGGCGAGATGTGGGATGTGTCAACAGAGTAACAACTGTGAGTGTAATGTTAGTCACCATGTCTCTGCAGTGCTGTCTTCGAATCCAGAGCCTTGAAACTAGCAACATCCATTTCTGCACTTTGCACAGAAGGATTGCATTAAATATTTTGAAATATGAGGCTTCTGAACAGTTGCCAATCTCCTACCATTTGTAATATGAATTGCTGTCACTGATAAGATGCAAGTGTGTACACTTGTTATATGTTTGAATTGGTTGTAAATTCAAGTCTCCGTCTGTATATCAGCCATCCAAAGAATCACATGCATGGGTTTAAACCAGGAGCGTATGGAACGGAAAATGGTAAATAAGACAACGTAAGGCTGATCTGAAAATAAATAAATGAATAAATAAATAAATATTTGTGATTGTTTTGTAAAAAATTTCGATTGTGATTTAAACTGCAAGATTTGACTATCAAATATACCATCACCAAATAAAGACACAAATGTTCTCATTAAGCATTATTTATCACCTCAAAAGAATAATAATAATAAAAAAGAAGTTTTTAAATTATAACATAATAATACAAAGAAGGTGAATATGACGGGGCAACAAATCGATGAACAAAAACAGTTTCTAGGGAAAATGATGTTCCATGCTTTGCATTTTTTAAAGAAAAGACTTAACCTTAATCTTTGTTCATAAGTCAGAAAAATTGAGTCTTTTATATTTTTAAACCAAATCAGGGGGAGGACAACGCTATATGGTGGTTACTGCGCGCTTGTCTCAGAATTGTTTTGGACTGTGTCTCGTTGAGGGTTTTTTCCGAAATTAGGTTTATTCACTATCAGGACAGCTTTACCGGACAGCCATTTTCTATCACCGTGCTTCGGGACTGATTCATTGAAACTGGTGAGGTCGACTAATTTCTGGACTTACTGTACTGCAAAAGTTTCAATAAATTCTGTACAGCAATAGATTTGGGTTGCGCCCACAGTTTGACGCATTCGTAGGACACTGTCAAAACTACGGTGGCCGAGAAGTGCAAAACAAAATAACAAAACCAAAATCAAAATAACAAAATCTAAAGCAAAATAACAAATTAAAAACTAAAATAACAAAACCGAAAAAACAAAATAACAAATTCCAAAACAATATAACAAAATCAAAACAAAATAACAAAATCTAAAGCAAAATAACAAATTAAAAACTAAAATAACAAAACCGAAAAAACAAAATAACAAATTCCAAAACAATATAACAAAATCAAAACAAAATAACAAAAACAAAAACAATACAACATATCAGAAAACACAATGACATATCCAGAAACAAAATACCAAATGAGAAAATACAACGACAATTCACTCACACCGGAAAAGGTAGGTATAGTTTGTAAATTAAATTCTTATCGCTGATTGGAAGAGACATCTGTTACTCAAAACATACAAGAAGTACCGTCAAGTGAAGTCAATTTATTTTTAAAGCACATTTAACACAACTTAGTTGGCCAAGGTGCTGTACAAGCCTAAAATACTAAAAAAATAATCTTTAAAAGAAAATACATCTAAATTTCCGTGAGACTGCAGGCTTCCCTGTATATTTTGAGTGACAGATGTTTCGTCCTATAAGCGGTAAGAATCAACATGATTCCGTTGGGTTGCGAATTAAATCCTACCGCAAATCTTGAGTGGCAGATGTCTTGTCCAATCAGTGGTAAGAATGCCATTCGCAAGCCACACCTACCTTTTTTCAGCTTGTTGATTCTTACCACTGATTGGACGAGACATCTGTTACTGAAAAATATCCAGGAAATACTGCAGCCTCACGGACATTTAGATGTTTAGTTGTGTTAAATTTGTTTTTAAAATAAGTTTGACTTCACTTGACAGTAATGCTTGTATGTTTTGAGTGACGGATGTTTCTTCCAATCAGCGCTAAGAATGTAATTCGAGAACTATACCTACCTTTTCCGGTTTGACTGAATTGTCGTTGTGTTTTCTCATTTGGGATTTTGTTTGTGTATATGTCGTTGTGTTTTCCCATTTGGTTTATTGTTTTTGGTTTTGTTATTTTGTTTTTGAATTTGTTATTTTGTTTTAGGTTTTGTTGTTTGGTTTTTGAATTTGTTATTTTGTTTTGGGTTTTGTTATTTGGTTTATGAATTTTATTTTGTTTTCTGTTTTGTTATTTTTTGTTTTGTACTTCACGGCCACCGTACAAAACCTCCAGTTTCTCATCTGGCATAAAACTGCTCATGACTTCACCTCTACTCATCATTTTGATTTAATTTATGGCCCAGATTTAACTTTAGCCAAATACCAAAGTACTGCCAAAGTTAGTTTTATTCTGTCCATCCTGTTTTGTATGATGCTGTGACAAAATCTGGCTGAACAGACAGACAGACAGACAGACAGAAAGAGAGACAGACAGACGGACAGAAAATTTTCCGAGATTGGTTTTGGGTCCTCCAGACTATGGAGTAACGTAAAAATATTATTAAAAGAGCGAGTTTCAGACAAGACCTCATTTTATTTATATAGATAATACCTGGTTTCGTTTTTTCTGTAGATTTCTAAGTTTCATTAGATGCATTTCATTTCGTTTCTTGAACGTGCTTGATTAAATAAAGCAATCTTTGTAATGGCATTTTGAAAGAGGGCACTAACAAGAGAATGTCTTGAGAATGCATTAAAGGACACAGTAGTTTGCACTGTTTCAGAGGGAAACTCATTAGACACTCAAATCACCAGAGCTGGCAATGTTTTGGCTACCAGTCTTAACCAGCTTCCACAGCTAGTGTCTGTAGAGTCAATATTAATCATCCCGTCAGAGTGCAAACTGTAACCAAAAGCACCCGAAACTGTCTGGAGAAAAGAATGTGATAGAATGTGCTTGAGTAAACTGCACCACACTCTGGGCGGTTAAACTTGAAAGCTTGCTCAGCCGTAGCAGAAATCAAGCCCGGCTGCCTTTCCAAAGACAGGCCATTTTGAAGACCTCTCATTAGAAAAGCCATTGTTTATGAATCCTAATGAGCATCGCAGCAAGCAACCAATTGAACAAAGAAGAGGCCACTGTCCCAGTTCAGAACAGAATAAGTTTACTCTCGGAGTGGACAGAGCCCTGCGTCTCTCCTCTGCTTTTGTGCTGATGGAGGCACCTCATGGTTCCCCAGGACTCTTGCTCTCATTAGTGTTATTGGTTAAGACAGTCTCTGGACACCAGTTTGCCCAGGATAAGGAAAAGCCTTAATTAGTTCATTTCCCAATATGGTGATTGACAAAGCTTAGTGCTACTTGAGGACATCCTGTACTATCCTCACACCCACCGTTACCGTGGCAAATCCATTTTAACGCTCAGTACGACCACATCAATTGTATCTTTTTCAATACTTGTTTATAAGTCAGCACAAGATAACGTCAAGCTTCAGGAGGCCACACTTATGAAGACCTTGACCAAAGGACATACTGTTATTCTCACTTTATTGTTACAAAGATTGTGAGTTGTGTGTAGTGTAACTAGTCCCAGAGGAGTACAGTGCCAATAGAAACGATAATAACTACAATATAGAGTACATCCTCATGGCATGGCCATCATTTATTATTCTTTCTCAGTAAAGTTGTGTGTGAATATAAAGTTTTGATCTTGCAGCAGATATACTGTACAGTACTGTGCAAAAGTCTTAGGCGCCATATTATCTGTAGTACAAATTTTGTTATATAAGTTTATTATGTCTGCATTAGTATGTACAAGACCATTCCCTATAAAAATACACTAAAATTAATGAATAAATAACATAACATTACTTTCTATTTTCATGCAAAACCCAGGAGTCTACATTATTGAT